>VKOC01002517.1:0-10801 GCA_009364415.1 Spea multiplicata | reverse complement strand
TTTTAAATGCTGGTATTTTAACTTTTTGCATGCACACATTTTACCACCAGCATTTTTCAAAGTTTGCAGTAGTATTTTTGTGTGTGTATTTTTCCCACACACACCTACTTTATGTATGAATTTACAGCTCCTGGTATATGCCGCTGTCACACTACACCCCATAATGTGTTCAGCAACATCTCCTGAGTGCAGTGATACCCCACATGCATGGGTGTGTCATTTTTTGGGGGAATTAAAAGGCCACATTTGGTACGTGTGCATTTTTCTAATTTGAAATTAGATGTGTGGCCATCCTTACCCCTGTGTTAATTGGGACGTTGTTGAACCTGGCCAATTCAATTTACCCCATCAAATCATACCTTTTTTAAAAGTAGACACCCCACGGGCATTTAATATGCCAGTATTTTAACTATTTCCATGCGAGAATTGTTTTAAGCTAATATGCAAATTTTAGGACCTGCTCACAAAAATATATTTTTTATATAATATATATATATATTTATTTTTTTTTTACATTTTTTTTAACATTTTTTTTTCAACTGGAGGTTCCCCTGATAGTGACATCAGTGGGAAATGATTTTTACATTTTACTAGTTTTTTACTATTTTTTTTCTAATTATTATCAATTTTATTTTATTTTTTAATTTATTTTTACTAATCACACTGTGATTAGAAAGCTGTGCTCCATTGACTTGCATGGTGAATGCAGTACCTGTATTCAACCTGCAAGTGGAGCCAAAGTTCACTAGATGGTCTGGACCATCTAGCAAACTTTGAAAATTTGTTTGTTCCTGTTAAAGAACGGCGGCCATCTTACTTGATGGCGAAGATCACCGGCAGCTGCGGCTGTGACCGCTCTCCGGAGCGGTCACAGCCCATCGAAAGGTTAGTGTTTGGTGTCGCTGGATGCCTCCTGATCGAGGCATTCCAGCGACACCATTTAAGTTTAGGAGGCGATCGTCGATCGCCTCCTAAACGCTTTTAAAACGGGCGTCCGCCGCCATACAAAGTATGGCGGTTGTTGACGCCCCGTGGAGGGGCCAGAGATGGCCCCTTCGTGCCGATCGCGGCGTTGCTGAATGCCTCGAGGTCGAGGCATTCAGCAACGTTTTTTGGGTGCAGAAAGCGAAAGTAGATCGCTTTCTGCACCCGTTTAAAGACGTGCCGGTCCTGGCACGTCAATTGTCGTAAAGCACATGCTTTTACGTGCCGTGCCAGGACCGGCAATTGTCATCAAGGGGTTAAACCAAACCCGTGGAGCTGATGTGCCCGGTGTCCTCTCGTAATGCTGTCAATCTCACAAGGATTCAATTGCTCCTGTGAAACGGTTTTTAAAAAGACTTAAAATTGCTTAATCCATTTATCATCCCATTTGTTACATTTTAACCCACACTGTAGTGTTTGTTCGTACTCAAACTCTCGATATGGATACCCGTCTGCCGTTATAAGTCGAAATGAAAATAAGATACTAAGATGCTTATTTTGCAAAATATGCTAACATACTTTGTGCTTAGGTCTACAGATAATGATTTGCGTTACATTTTTTTTTGTTAAAACAGGGGTAAAACCAAAATCTGGATGGGCAGTTGATCCATTTGGCCACTCTCCAACAATGGCTTACCTGCTTAAGGAATCAGGAATATCAAGTATGGTTATTCAGCGTGTTCATTATTCAGTAAAGAAACATTTTTCAGCAAAGAAAACCCTGGAGTTTTTTTGGAGGCAAACTGGGGTAATTTAATATTTTTATATTTTTTTTCCTTCTCCTTTAACCTGCACTTAAGCTTTTTTATCACTGTCTGGGGCCCATGTATGGTTTTCAATGTAATCTCTTTAGTGCCTGTATCGTGTAATTGTACATTTGTAATACTTTTTTCAAGATATTCTTTCATCATTCTTTCATCATTGTAGCAATAGTTTATTATTTAGGAGTATAGATATCTTGTTGTTAACCCCTTAATGACAAAGCGTACGGACTCAAAATGCATTGTTTTCAATAGGTTTAGGGACCATCCATTGTTAATGTATTATTATCTCAGAATTTCTTTATAGGGTATTTCTATTTATTTGAGTTAATGATTCATAAGATATACTAATGAAAAACTAGCGAATTATATGCTACCAGACATATGATGCTGCTAGGGTTGATGTATAAACGTGTTACATGAAAATAAAGTTAATCTAACCCAAAAATGACTCTTACCACAAAAAAGGCATTAAATCCTTAAAAGCCATTCATAGATGTCCAGCAGGAGCATTTTTTGTGACACCTTCATACGTTACTTCCAGTGTTTGAAGATATATTCCGTAGTGCCGGTATATTAGGAACGTTGCATAACAAACCTTGATGGGATATTACTAAACATACTGTGGAGACATGTGCTAGACAAGTCTCTATAGAATATAGGAGCTAGACGGAAAAATGTAAAAGCCGGTTTATTTGTTCAGAAGCGAGAAAGTGCTGCACCCATAGAGATCAATGTCGTTGGCCACAACAAAAAATCCACATGACTCCTGTTTAGAAGATAGTTTCATGATGACAATAGAACCTAAACTGAGTTCTATTGTCCCTGTTCTGTCAGAAACTTAGACTGGAAGTTGATTTCATGATGCTTGGTAGTTTTGGTAAATTGTGTATGTAAGTACAATTATAATGAAGCATACTGCACCATAGGGATTTAAGAAAGTGGCTGGATGAGTACTATATGTAAAACTTAATTTATAGTGTGTATTTCTTTTAAGAATAGTTCTTATTTTGTTCCTATTGTAGATTTGGGAAGTAGTACAGACATTCTGTGCCATATGATGCCTTTTTACAGCTATGATGTTCCTCACACTTGCGGACCTGATCCAAAAGTATGCTGTCAGTTTGATTTTAAGCGCCTCCCTGGAAGCAGAGTGAGTTGCCCATGGAGAGTACCTCCAGAGGCTATCCATCCAGGAAATGTCCAACATAGGTTAGTTATTTTTTAAACATTTTTTAAGAAATCATGAGTCTCATGGTTTGGGTTCTTTCACACCTTGGTCTAATTATCAATAATAACTATCATTGTGCAACATTATGACCAGTCCTCTTATGACAAACTGAAAAAAATCCCTAATTCTACGTTTAACACACATATCTATTGTCTGTAGTCTACATAACCCTGCCTTGCACAGGTTACCTATAAACTTTCAAATAGACTTTGATTGACTTTGCTGTTGGGGAAAAAGAATGTAATGTCCTCCTTTTTGCTTAATAAATTCATTTTTTCCCTAACTTTCATTGTAGGGCATGGATGATTTTAGATCAGTACCGAAAGAAGTCAAAGCTCTTCCGCACAAAAGTGCTCTTAGTCCCTCTGGGCGATGATTTCCGCTATAGCGAGAGCTCAGAATGGGATCAACAATATCAGAATTATCAAAAGCTATTCGATTACATGAACTCTAACCCTGAGCTCAATGTTAAGGTATGTATTATGGTTATCCAAATCTAATTCCTATATAGTGAACTGTATTGAAATATTATTGCTGGTTCTTAAATCAATTAGGTGGCCTAAAAATAAACTTTAAAGTTACTGCGGTGATATATTAGGAAGAATCCGATGCAGTACAGACCTGACCTTGAAAGCATGCATTTGTTTCCCGTCCTATAGCTGCTATCCTGGGACTTCGGTTTTGAATTTTCAGTGTCTGTCTCAGAAGATTATTTAAATGGAAACACGGATCAATACTTTAATCTTTTAGATGATTTCTATCATATGTGTTTAGTACTTAGGTAGTTTTCAAACTCTATTCTCGCCACAGTTTTGTCCATACTCTGCAAAATATCACCAAATAATCCACTAAGATAATTTGCCACTTGTGCTTGGATACTTGTCAGAACGGCGCAGCAGTCTGACAGTCCTTAAGTACAAGACAAAGTTTAAAAACATTTTTTTATAAAAAAAAATGGCTAACATCACAATCTGCAGAACCAGTGTGATAGCCATCTTTCAAATTCAACATTGCTTATTTGTTCTGTCATTCAAACACTTACTCTTTTATAGGCACAATTTGGGACTGTATCTGATTACTTCAAAGCACTTCGAAAAGCCAGCAATATTGAAAACAGTCCATCGTTTTTTCCTGCCTTGGGTGGTGATTTCTTTACCTATGCAGATAGAGATGATCACTACTGGAGTGGTTATTTTACCTCGCGACCTTTCTATAAACGGCTTGAAAGAGTTATGGAATCCCACATGAGGTGAGATATATATATTTTTTTGTTTCTGTATAAAACTAAATGTAGAAAATCAGTCCTGTAGATTCTTGCAAAAACACATGCAACACTATCTAAACATATGCAACGCAATCTAACTAGGTTTGATTGTTATAAGGAAAGTAATGGATGCTTGCACAAATTTCAATTTGTCCATGTTTATAGCTCTAGGACAGTATGTTTAGAGAGCGTATTGACAAAAGAAGATGGAACCTAAAGTTTCACCAGCTGGACAGTAGAAAAGGCTCTGTAGAGAGCCAATTCGCCTGTCCTGCAATTGGCAATATGTAGAGCTGGGTGTTCCTTGGTGGGTCCTCGGCAGGACTCCAGAGTAATGGGGCAGCCTTTGGCTTCTAGGTTTTGTTGCTGGCACTTTTGCGTGGAGCGTGTTTGCTGTATGATGGTTACATGTAGCTTGGATAAATTCTTGGCATTGGGATCCGATTGGGATTTTTGGGGCATATTTTTTAAAGACCCATTGTGCTCGGTCAGTATTAAGCATTTTACAGTCTTTTCATTCTTCCTAAAATCCTGCAACAGTTTGCATTAAAAATAAAACGCAAGCCTTTGCGAAGTAGTTTTATAATAATTTAAGCGTTCTGAAAATACACTGCCAAATGACAAGGTATAATGTTTAACTTCATAAAAAGCAGACATATATATATTCCTTAAATCTTTTACATTTTTGACCATTCCTTGACATGGGGCATAGCTAAAATTTACATTGTTATTTTTGTTTTCAATGCAAGTAAAGCAGAGCATTATACAGGCATGGAGCTTTGTGTCCAATGAAGCCTGTACGTCTTATCACAAAATAATGTATTATTTATACATATATATTTAAACAAAATCTTTGGTTTGAAGAATCCCATAATTAAAATATAGGAGGGTGACCTATGGAAGCAAAATACTGCTGTATAAAGTAATGTAGCTGAGCACTGACAAAAATCTGATTTTATCTAAGTTTCTTCCAACTCCATTTATGTGGATACCTGGAGGCTGCCTGAAAACATTATGCAAAAAGTAGAAAAACAAAATATAGTACTCTGCACAATATTTTTGAAAGTTTATTTTCAATATGATGCTAGCTATAATAAATTTACATAAAACATGCCTGCGTATTTCACTTTGTTTTATTAAAATAAGACCCTTTCTTAAGTTAGGCAGACTATTCTATTCCCAATTTTCCCGTATGAATCATGCACTGGAAGTACAAAGCTCATAAATGCTTTCTTAAGCAGCCTTAATATGTCTTGTCACAACTGTGGCAGCCTTGAGTAATTCTCAAGGACATTACATTAGCATTCAAACAGAGAAACACTATGGGGAGGTTTCAATAGATCATATGACCTTCAAGTGCTCTTCATCTTATTTAACTCTTTATATTTTGTGTAATGTGAGATTCAAAGAAAATTGTTAACCAAGGAAATGCTGAGTTTCTGCTTTGGAAGAAAGCTCATTTTTTCCATAATCCCTTCTGCTAGCAAATGTACGCAGTGGCTTCTCTACGTTTCACACCTTTGCAATCACGGCACATTATTAAGTGGCCCAAGTTTATGAAAAAAATATAAGTTTTTGGACTTTTTCCCCACTGTTCCCGTGCTGCAGATGCTTTGAACGTGTTAAAATATTCATTATTTCCGATCCATTGCTATTCAGAGGATTTCTTTGTTCTGCGGAAGGCTGACTGAATCCTGAAACTTCTTCAGCCTGTCTCCACTTATACTGATATATTGCTAGCTTATATCTGCTAATACATTTGTAAAGCACTACAATGGTGTTCCTGTGTAATGAGCTTGTATTTAGGGATGCATTTGATGTGACCTTTTGTTTTGTAACTTCAGTGAGTGCTTAATTAATCTAGTCTTTCGACACAATGCTTTAAATTATTTGGCAATATACGGTAATTTTTAGTAAGTTTTGAATAAAAAAAAGTTTAACGACGAAAATTCAGCACAACTTTAACTTGCATGGTTTATTTTATCTGTTATTTTGAGTATATTAACTACATTCACCTTGCTTGTACTGACTGCCACAGGCCAGTTTGTTCTATTATTTAAAGTTTGAAATAATGCACATGTATTTTTTTTAAATGAGTTGCGTAAACCAGAATCTAAGCCACAGTAATTGTTTTGTTGATGAACTGTGCATGATTTGCTAATGTAGAAGAATGGCTTGTGAACAAGATGAAATTCATGAATTCAAACATTTGCTCTATTGTACTTGAGTGTCTTCTAAAGCACACATTTTAAAAAAAAGTAGGTCTAATTTCACATATAGCTAAGTTACATAACATTTTATTTTTTGTTTACAGAGCATCAGAAATCCTTTTCTCTTTAGCACTTGTACAGACTCAGAAATCTAGCAAACTGAAGACCTTTCCTTCTACAGAGCATTATAAACTCCTAACAGAGGCTAGAAGAAATTTGGGACTATTCCAACATCATGATGCAATCACTGGAACTGCAAAAGACTGGGTGGTGGTTGACTATGGCACAAGGTATGTTTATTTTTCTTTTTCATAATTTATTGCAAAATAACATGTAGCAATACATGCCGATGCCAAACATTAGTATAGCATTTGTGCAATTATCTTGGTTGTTCTGGCCTTTACTGGGTAAAGAGAGCCATGTCTCTACAAACAGAAAAACTACTAGATGCTTAATACAACACCAGCTGCAATTGAATCAATGTGACTTGCATTTCACAGAAAATTAGAAAAAAATATACAATAAATATGATTAATGTGCTTAGTGAAACACTTAAGAAGCAAAACATTATATCATTCTTTTGTTGCACATACAAAAAAAAAGATGAATTCCCAATGTTTGAACATAAAAAGAAAAATAATAAAGTGTAATACTGTAACAATAGGAAGGCTACGTAGAAATATTGTAATTCTTTAAAAGCGATGATGTGCTCACACACACATATATATGTAAAATAGCCTACTAAAAACAGTGTTTTCTCACCTTGTATATATTTTAACTCTTCATAAAATGATGCACCCAACAACCAAATAAGAATTCACCCCCCCCAAAAGATAATAAATTAAATATATATATATTTATATATTTTAAAAATAAAATTAATGCAGAAAGCTGCAATATCCATCTTTTTATAGTTCCATGTCAACGCTGTTGCGTCTGTGCGTCATACCATCCATACGCATAGCTTATCTTTTGTTCCTTTGTGTTCCCTGTTCTGTTAACGAAATATGAAAAGAAAGCAATGTAGAACTTAATATGTGTTGATAAGTTTATCGATATATATATATATATATGTATATACATACATACATACATACATACATACATGTTGGTAATAGCAATCATATGCAGTGCACATATTATGTATATAAATAGAATAAACAAAATGAAAAATGTAATATTGGAGGCATTTAATGTGTAAAAAAAATACATATACAACTTTTGAAATGGCTATTCTATACTAACTTGTCAGCACCATATGGTCCTATGTGAACAATTGCAGTATGCAATCATTTTGGCTCATCTGTGTTGCTACCCGTTTGGTATACACAACTTTACAAGCTTTGTACAAAAAAATAATTTTGCTGTTCAAGAGACTTTTACTGGCAGGTTTTCTGCCGAATGCTACCAGAAAAATGCTAGGTTAACTGCCTCATTTCTACACATATAAACGCTAAACTCTAATAATTTAGGAAATTGAGTCCTAAATTTTCTGTCTTTGTTTTATAATCTATTTCGCTGACCTCTGTACACCGAATATAGAATACCCCAAAGTAGCATATGTTCTTTTAGTCTTCAGCATGCTATTTGAGCCCTTTTGGCCTTTGCTTTATTGATCCATTATCTTTTTATGATTACCTTTGCACTAGTTGTATAGAATTTAATGCACTACTTTAGTTACTGCAAATTTATTGGCGCTATTGTCAGATATTGTCATCTCCCTTATTTTTTTAATTTTTTTGTTACTGGTTCTAAGTTCTAACCATTCACCATTTTCTTGAAGACAGGAAATCTCTGCAATTGGATGTATGGCTTGGGGTCCTATCATATATCTAAATTTCATCTATATATTTGGTGGTGAAATCAAGCCTGTGTACAGATAAAAAATCCAACACAGTTGTCAATATTTAAAAAGGTGTCATATACTATAAAAACCCTGTTTGGTTTTTATATAGTATATGTTTGTTTGGCCATGACGGATACCAGGGACTGTAAATTCATA
This sequence comes from Spea multiplicata, assembly GCA_009364415.1. Taxonomy (NCBI): domain Eukaryota; kingdom Metazoa; phylum Chordata; class Amphibia; order Anura; family Pelobatidae; genus Spea; species Spea multiplicata. The sequence continues at coordinate 2,349 of VKOC01002517.1, read as the reverse complement.
CCTGAAGTGCAATGTGTTGGTTGAATTAGCGGATGGAAATAGTTTAAATACTAGCATTTGAAATACCCTGGGGTGTCTAGTGTTAAAAATTATATGGTTTGGTGGGCTAAATTAAATTGGCCAGATTTAAAGATATCCCAAGGACATGGGTGCAGTATGACCAGATTTGGAAAAAAAAGATTTTATAATAGCAATATGCTACTTGTACTTGTACTTATTTCCCTTTAAATTCCCTCATTTAAACATATTTTTAAACTCAGGACAAATATTAAAATCTTTTTAGCAATTTTTTTCATTAGTTTTTGTGGATGAGTAAACTGTTTCAAATAAAAATCAGTATTTTTCAATTTCTCACCATAACTTTTTGTTCTGAAATAATGTATAACTTGTGTGGGTACAGTAAACGATTGAAGAAAACTACAGCTTAAAAAAAACTGAAATGTCAAAACAGCCATTGTCATGAAAGGTACAAAAAAATATGTCTTGTCACGAAGGGGTTAATAAGAGTCCCCTACATACCTTATTTTTTTCTTCTGTAATGCACAGGCTTTTCCATTCTCTTATGAACCTGAAGAAGGTGATCATTGACACTGCTCATGTTCTTATCCTGAAGGATAAAGAAAGGTACACCTACAACCCATCAATGCCATTCTTCAGCATGGTAGGTAGTTTTCTTTTATTCACTTTAGTGAAAGCTAAAAAAATCTAGGAAAAATTTTTTGGGATCCCCTTTACTACTTGCTAGATGTAATCATTATGGACATCATGAATATAAATACTAGTTATATTACTTGTAATCTCTTATATACTCTTGTTTTAAATATAATATGAATTGGTATTTGAAGCGTACTGTATTTTTTTGCCAGTGGCTGATGTATTATCCACCTTTTCCCAACATTTACATGCTTATTTCTCCCAGTTAAGTTAGTCTTTCCCTTTTGCTAAATCTGATCCTGGCAGCCCTAGAAGCTGAACAATGAAATTGGAGGTTACTTAAGGACATGAAAGTTTGCTGCTAATTCCCACTAAGCCCTATTCGACTTTTATAGCAAACATCTCAAAAAAAACCCTTAAACTTTTAAAAAAGGTAATTTAAAGCATTCACACTAAATTGCATTGGACACATTACAATAAAAAAAAAATCATGATAATATATATATAATATATATATGTATATATTATTATAGTTAGAATTAAGAAATATATATATATATATTCTTATTTAACTATCTTCTTTATATATCTTTTTCCAGGAAGCTCAGGACTCCACATTTATATATTTAACCCATTGTTTAATATTAAAAATATAGAAATACATTGAGGAAAAAAACTTTATGCACAACCCTAAATATAGCTAAGAAAAATTATCCATAAATGCATTTATTCCAACAACTTGCAACCACTGAACTGCACTAAATACAGTAAACAGAACCAATTTGGTTGTCGTAGGGTAGCCTAGAGTAGCATAAATTGTATGGATGCTTGCTAGGATTTTTCCTATATGTAAATTTGTCTGCCTCTTGAACGTAGGTGAACAGAGTGAGGAGGAGGTTACAAATTGTAATTATTGTGATTATAACAATTTGAGAATCTGGTTGCCAGACAGTAGACTAGATGACAGTGTTGGCCGAATGTATCTAAGCATATTTGTTGAACTGTGTTTTTTCCATTGTCATATTGCTTTTGAAATATTTCTTTAGGATGATGTACAACCGTCACAAGATGCATTACCCCAAAAGACAGTAATAAAGATAACAAGGCATCCAAGGTAAGCAATAGTTTTCCAGAAAATGTATATTTTGAATCTTTATGTTAAATATCTTTTAGGGCAGTTTATTTAAATATAAAAGTCTCTTAGTTTCTAATTTTGTTCATTTTGTTTGCCACCTTTCTTTTTCTACCATATGTTAAACCTGATTCCATTTTTGCAGGTTTAGTGTATCCACACATCATGCATTCTTTTCCCCTTCATTTTACATGGTTGTTAAGGGTTTAAAGGAAAAGAAACCTTAAAATTGTGTCTTTACAGCAATGTCATCCCCAACAATTATTTGCAAAGGTAGAACAGTACAGCAAGCAATAGAACACGCAGCAATACAGTAAGAAGAGGAAGAGAGCCATATCACTGGTATCTGTATAAACTTAGGGCTACTTTGCTAGGATATAGTGAGTCTTGAGTAGCTAAACGTGCAGATGTTACATAAGACCTATAAGTAAGCAGAAGATTATGAGAAGTGCAGTAGTTCCATAGAAGGAAAGGACTAAAACAGATAGATTTGTAGCAAGTTATGCCATCAATGAGAAAAGTGCCTAAGATTTTATAGAAATGTACAATGATGAATATATATA
>VKOC01002516.1:0-61259 GCA_009364415.1 Spea multiplicata | reverse complement strand
ATAATAAATGTTTAAATGTTTTTCACACTTGAAGTAGGCATTATGAATAACTTACTCTATCCCAACTACCTACATGTTTCTATATGTAAGCGGTTTATAAGGCAAAACTCTGAAAACATCAGAGGCCTTCCTGGGGGAAGCTTTTTTCGGACCCCCAGAATTCAAAAGGGTTATTAGTGTCGCTCCTGAAATGTCGAAGAGACACTGCACCAAGATCACTATTACCCTCTCTGCTACTAAAAGGTTTAAATCCTAGTTAAAGTTGTGGTCCTTCTTGTTTTTCTGACCGTCATTAGTTGGCTTGGAATAATGGGATTTGCAGCCCAACAACAGCTGTAAGGTTTTAGTTTGCTTACTCTTGATGTACAAGTGATGTTGTAAGAACTTTGTTGGTATTGGAATCACATCGATAATAATCAAATTAGCAGCTCATAACCCCCGGTACAGCCTTCAGAGCAAATATGTGATTTTAATTTGCAATCCTAATGTATCTGACATTGGGAGGAAGGGAAACTCTGTTTGTACGCAGCGTATTTACTCAAGTTATAGGCTGGACAACATTCAGAGCCAAGATCAACTGTGTTACTCAAACACTCCACTTATGTAATCTCAGGCATCGTGGGGCCGTGTCCCAAAGCCGTTTACAGCCCCTAGATGTGGTACATGATATATATTTTCAGGAGAGGTAATTCATTTAGTCAAGAATCCACCCCTGACTGCTCGTCCTTACTATATTACATAGAGTGCTAGCTTAAAGCTATCCCGCGTATCTGGAATATATATTTCACTACGCACGTGCCTGTATTTTCTCACAGAATTTCCACACAAAATCTGGCCGTGATTCCAAAATTACATTTTGCAATCCATTTAAGATTATTTGCACTTAACCCAACTATTTTTACGTAGATTTAAGTTATTCCATGAATCTACTAATGTTTTTATTACATTTGGATTTATTCTGAGTCTCCCTAAAGCATACCTGCCATTTGCCCAAATCCTACAGTTGGTATAAAAAAACACATTAAAAACACATGTTTTGCGTATAGCACAGAAGCAGCCATCTTGACTTCCTGTTCGCAGTCGTATCATTTTTTTCCTTCCATTATATAGGAACAATCTACATTCAGACTGTGTTTAATCTAAATATCTTTCATACAATTAAACTGATTTAAACTGAATTAAAGTGTATAATTCCAGTTTATTTTCCATGGAAACACACACTATTACACTCTTTTGTCACTTTGTCACACCAATATTGTCTTGAAGATAAGAAGTCCAGCTACCCTTCAATGTACAGAGGGATCCACTAGGGGGCAGATTACTCTTGTGGTCAACAAAAGGTCCCATCTATAGTCTCTATAGACTATAGCTGCGATGAGACAAGAGGATAATGTGTAAAGGGTGCGTGGGAGCTAAGATGGTAATTGCAGAGGTAAAAAAAAAATAGCTGGATGTTTACGTCAAAATATATTTTTAAGTTTACACACGTGTGCTTAAAATATATATCTATGTCTTTTTACTTCTTTAGAAAGCTATTTATGTACACATTTTTAGCATTACTGTTACATATGAACCTTTGAACAGCGTATTAAGTAACAAATGTTTATAGCTGCAGGTTCAGAAAATCCTGAGGCACAGAATGTTTGGTGGATGCATGGAACATGCTGCAAGCAGATGTAATAGAGGCCCTATTAAAGGTTCTGTTCCACTTAGACAAAACATTAATTGCGCTCTGCCCTTTAAAGCAACTACATTTTAGCAAATCTGTATTTTTTTATACAGATTTCATAACATAAAAATAACAAAAGTCCTGCAAGACATATTTGGTTTCCAATTATTGTACTTTATTGTTTCTCTGTTTAAAATGGATGTTCCATTTGAGATTCTATTATGCTGTAAACTGTCTCTGCATGAAAATGGAGACCAATAAAACTATAAATAGAAAAAAATGTTTACTTTCCAGTTTCTATGGCAACAACCTATGAGTGCTTGTGTTTTGTGCGGTCTGATGGGAGATATAACTGTACTGTCGATTTTGCTGAACGCATATAGGGGTGTTGTTTGGCAGTGACATATACCTGGAGGTGTAAGTTCATAGCTAAAGTACAATGTGTGTGGAAAAAAAACACAAACAAAATTACTACCACAAACAGGGCGCAGGATGACCAGATTTTAAAAAAATGGAGTTAATATAGCAATATGCTACTTGTACTTATTGCCCTAAAACATTGGGTATTTCTAAAATCAGCATAAATATTAGTAAATACTATTCAAATAAAAGTCAGAAAAAGTGTTTTTTTATATGATCAAAATAAGGGTATCTAAAGAAAGCCCTTCTTGTCTCAAAAAAATATATACATAAACACCACAGAAATGTTAAAACCGCCATTGTCATGGAGGATACATAAAACAGTCCTGTCACAAAGTATTAAAGCCGCAGGTTATGTTTTTATGCTGTGTGTTGGAGCAGCAGATCAGGGAATAAAAGGCACCAATCCACCAGACATTTTTTTGAAGGGTGTAGACATTTACTAGCATTATGAATGATGTTTCTAGTGCTACTTTTAGTTATAAAAGTGTAAAATTAGCAGAGTATATTCTCCTTAACCTCCCCCCAAATTATATGTTTTCTAAAAGACACCCTGCTCACCTTTCTAAGTTGGCCAGAGCAACCACAAATCTTCCATGATGATACTTTTGTTTGTTTTTCATGTTTCAGGCATATTTAGCATGATTCTGTACCCTGACCTACCCAGAACAAGAAAGTAACCAAAAAATTATTATTATTATTATTATTTATCTCCTGTCTTCTGATATATGCCACATATGTGTAGTAAGTTAGCATTACGTGTCCATGAGAAACCCTGAGTTGAGAACTTGGACAAGTGTATTTTGTCTGTACCTTTTCACATGTCAGGCACATTTTGGGATATATGCTGCATGCTGGGCTGCCTGGAACAAGAAAGAAAACACAAAATAATAATCTTCCACTAGCCCTGAACACATACATACCACATGTATGTTTTTCTTCTATCTTTTCACATTTTGCACATTGGTGTCTTTCCTTTTTTCTTTCATGTTTTTTTCCATGTTTTTTTCCGAAGTTCCTTTCACATTGTGGAGTTTTTTTTATGTTTTTGGTGTTGCTCCATTTTTTAAAACTTTTTACTTTGTTGTCTCAAAACAAACTGGGATGCAAACAATTAACAAATCAACTTAGCGATTATTTCTAGTGGTTAAGTAGGGGATCGTGTACGGAGTACAGTTGGGGTACTGTTAGTGGGTAGTGACAGTGTTATGTACGGTTAGATGTTAGGTTACACTCAGTGAATAATGTTAGGGACAGGGATGATGATCAGATTACTGGCTATTAATCAGTGAGACAGATCAATGATCAGTGACCTAAAGGGACACTAATCAGTGGTGACCAGATAGCAATTAATTACTTAAAAAATGAATGTTGGAAAATGTTTAAAAGTTAATTGACAGCAGATCACTTGGAAGTGACAAGTTTAGGCCAATGACATTGATCAGTGAGACAGAGCCTAAAGTGTCACCAATCATTGATAGTATTTAATAATGTAATAAATATAAAATATAAAAAATGTATTACTAATGTTTGTGTTGTGTTACTGTATGACCTGGGTGACCCCCTGACAACCGTCACTTATGTCAGGGAAGGGGTCATCCAGTGGCTGATGATGATCAGAGCACTTTTATTGGTGATCTGTTGGTTTGTGACTACTGCATGCGCAGTTATGTTCCCTGTATTAGAGCCATTTGGATGTGTGTTATTGAAATGGTAAAACATGGGTACTGGTGTAAGGGCCTGTTGTTGCTAAATCTAATTGCTCAATATTAGTCTTGCATTTGCGTACAGACGGTAACTGGAAACATATGGGACATCTGGGATGCAGTTGTAGTCTGTTAGCGCTGGCTATAGGAAATCAGTGTAGATATAGACCGAAAAATAAGAGCAACCAAGCCAAGTGAAGAAGTGAGTCATTGCTTTACACTAATGAAATGGAGCAATTTAACCTCCGAAAGCGAATTACGGGATTTATTTCAAATATTGCGTCAACCCATTTTTATTTTTGACTTTTAAATGCGAAGGCAGACATTTGCAACTAAATACGGCATTAATACCATCATTCCTAGCACAGCTGAACGTCTAAATCATGCAAGGAAATAATTAATAACGTAATATGGTTTATTGGTATTTTTTTTTTGCCAGGAGCACATAATCGTCAAGTGATATAGAAGCAGGCACTGATAGGTTGTGGTCATATAAAAGCTTCTTCAAGGTTTTTGTGTTGTATGTATCTATTGAAACATTCAGATTATAGAATGAAATGAGGGATCGGCTAAGGTTTATGTGCTTAACATACGAGAGAAAGAAATTGATAACCTGTACCAGTTTGATGTAGGACTTTTTAGAAACAACAAAAGGAAGAAAAGTACAGCGCTGCGAAAAAGTATTTGCCCCTTTGCAATTTCTTTTATTTTTGCTTATTTGTCACATTTAAATGGTTCAGATCATCCAATTACTTTTAATATAAACAAAGACAACGTGAGTAAACACAAAATGCAGATTTTAAATGATCATTTCATTTATTGAAGTTACGGAGTTCATCAAAACCTACAGTATATCACCCATATGAAAAAGTAGTTGCCCCTAAAACGAATGACTGGTTGTGACCTCATGGATGTGTCGTCGATGTGCTCTTGAAGGAATTTTGCTAGGCCGGCCGCTCCTGGGAAGGTCACCGTTCCAAGTTTTCTCCATTTGCAGATAATCACTGTGGTTTGCTGGAGACCCAGAGCCCTAGATATAGATTTTAACCCTTTCCAGATGGATAGATATCAAATACTTTGTTTCCCATCAGTTCTTGAATTTCTCGGCATCATGTGCTGCTTTTTGAGACTCTTTAGCCTACTTCACTTTGCAAGACAGGCTCTATTTAATTCATGTTTAGATTCAACAGGGCCGGTAGTAATCATGCCTGGGTGGGTCTAGTGAGATTGAACCAAATTATCAATTACATTTTTCCTTCTATAGAATTATTTTTAAAACTGGATTTTGTGTTTACTTAAGGTTATATTTGTGTAGTATTAAAAATTAGTTTGATGATCTAAAACATGTAATTGTGCAAAAACAAAAGATATCGGGAAGGGAGCAAATGCTGCACTCTGTATAGTCCCATGTTTTTACATATCAATTTAAATGTCTTTGTAGTTTTGTGTACGATTAATATTTTTTAAAGAATTACCAAGCCTATAAAAAGTCAAAGACACTTTGAGGTTCCCTGAGGTCTGCTGTTGAAAAAAATAGATGTGGATCGCAAACAGGTGATGGGCTTCAAAGGTCTTCTGAAAATATGAGTGGTTTTTGTGCCAGAAATGCTTTTGAAACTAAGTAAAGTGAGCTGTGTAGTTTCAATATGTTATGTGAATGCTGACATGATGCTTATACAGTGAGGTGCTTTAAACAATGCTCAGATTAGATGACAAGGCACTTTAATTGGGTGACATATTATACAATGCCTAAATTGGTGAAGAATACACGCAACCCTGTACCTGTACTATATGATATAAATACTACGGCAACTCATTTGTATTCTCAAAGGAAATTGAACATGAACTTTAAGTACTTTTTTTAATATATGCCATCATTTCTAGCTAGAATCGTAGGAGATTGGGATTAAGGTGATCACGTCGGACATTGTTTTTAGTACACATAATTCCTGTTACTGATCAGCACATCTAAAGTGTTTTCCCTCACCGTATGAAGGATGCGTGAACTCATAGTAGGTAATTTACATAGGTAGGAAACGTGAAATGTACATCTGCCTTGAAAAAAATACCAGCATGATACTCCTATATTTGGTTAACTTCCAGAATGACGCATTCAAATTACTCACTAAGTCTTCTATGTCTTTAGTCTGTATTCACAAATGGTTGTCCAACTTCATGTCAGCTTGCAGCACATACAGAGCTGGTCTGATGAGACCACCTTCCTTATCTTTTATGGCAATAATTCATTAAAAACTTAATTTTAAGGGGAATAGTGTGATTTATGCCTGTTAATAGTTTAGGTACTTTTCATAGGGGCCTTTTTTTGTAACGATCTATGTTTGTATATACATCCATCCAAATCTTTATGTTTCTAATACTTTAGAAAAGTGCGTGAAAGACCTTATCTCCGAATGAATAGACCATTAACCTGCTTGCCATTAATTGTGAAGCTATTATCTCGATTTTATTTCCTTTACCTCGACATTTTTACGGATATTCTACAGGGGCACTTTCAGATATCAATACAGGATATAAAATAATATATACACTTCTATGGGTATGATAAATATAGCAGATAACCCAAATACAAACTTACACGGAATTTTCCATGTGAGCAATAGCTTTGATATATATGACCGCTAATTAAGACAGATTGCTTTTAGAAGAAGCCTCGTAATGATATCTCTGGAATTCTTGAAATGTCCAGAAGCTGATAAGGTGGATGTTTGTGAAACAGATAGTTTAGCGGCTTTGTAACTTGTCAAAAACACACCAGTCAATTTGATACTTCCCGTTAAGACACCTCTGCCCAACACATGGCAGTTAACCAGTTAGAACTCTTGGTCTGCGATCATTGTTATATACGTGGGATGAGCTATATCAAATACGTCTATTTCACAAAGTTTATTTGTGAAAAATAATACACAAAACATCAATGTTGCTTTTTATTATAAGGTAAGATTTAACTTTAACCTGCGGAGCTTAATAATCTATACTGAAAATAATTTTTGTCCTGCAAGGCAATTATTATAATCATCTTCAGTAAAATAAGTCGCCTTGTGTTTACTGTGCCTTAAAAACGCAGATGAGGTTAAGTAGATTTTTTGATACTTTGGCTAGAATAGAGACAGCTTGTTGAAATTACTCAGAAAGATGAGATTGCAGGCATTCAAGGAACAATATGAATCATTCCTGGTCTGTTTGAGGCACAAAAGTTTCACACTCCTAATTAGACTGAAATTGAATCTTGTGAGGTTTGAGAGAGACACCGATGCTTTATGTCTCTCCAACTCTCATCTGTAGCAGAGAAGGAAGGGGAATGGGCAGTGATATGAATAATATTAAAAAAACAACTTTATTGCTCCATATGCATAGAATGTATGAAAGATGAAAATAAAGACCATTTGTTTCATGACCAATGGTGCTTAATGATGGCATTCATGGCTGCCACCTATATACATACATATCCATTGACCAATGCATCTCGCAGTACATTTAGAGAATGGGTCTTGAGGGCGCTACCTTCCCCTTATGGAGGATAGTCTCTGTATATGATCCAAATACCTCTGTCCCTCTTTCTACCCCTAATAACTCTCTTAGAGAGCTTCTAGTATTTGTTGGGTACGGGTACTAAATTATGTACATAAAATACCTTGTGCCTTACGTTAATATCTCCAAAAAGTTCAGTGTGTCTCAGTGTAAGGCCTTGCCCCAGGTAACACCTGTAAAGGCACCTCCGAAAATTGTAGCTCCTTTGTAGTTGCTGGAGTGCTATAGAGCACTGAAATGAGGCCATAAAAAGCAAATGGCCTGGACGTCCATAAGTGACATCAACCAATTAGAGAGATTATCATAAAGACTGTTCTGACTACTCTAGACATTATAGTTTAATGTCTGTGTAAATTTTTACGCTGGCTAGCACATCCAGTTCTGGAATACTTGGTCACAATACGCAAGTCTTGTCTTGTTCCTTCAGTAATTGATAGCACACATCCATTTCAATCTCAAAAGAAAATACGATTGCAGACGCACATGAGGTGCGTTAATTTCCACATTCCATGGCATCTCGCTTCTTTATCGGGCACTCTCTTCTTTATCTGTCTCTCTTTCCACTTTCTGCATGTGTGGGTGAATAAGAGCCAAGCAAAATGTATCTATTCTCTTTCAATGTAGTGTATGACATTCCAGAGGCACTGCCACAATACTTCAAGGGTGAAAGGTTAAAACAATGAGCCCTCAACATACAAAGTGCAAAGGACGGTTCTGGAATCTCTGAAGGAAAGTGGAAGACACTGGATGTCTATACAGCGTTGATGTCAAAATACCGAATTTTATAACGGAAAACACTTGCCAATCCCTGCCTGTTCTGTAACTTCTACATTTGATGATCATAGATCATTGGTGAAGGTAACAAGAACCAAAGATTTCCAATCCATACATTGAAAATACATGAAATATCGATGCATGAAAGGGCTGTTCCATATACATATTCTGGATGATTATCTTTATTGCTCCTCACTTTCTCTCTATATATATGTACAACATACCATCATATTTGCCTATACATATGAAAGGTACAGAGCTATTGGATCACCTAGTGGTTGGTCTATTGACTATATTCTATCAATTCAAACAACTGTGGTTGTCAATGTTTCTAGCAGATCACAATTCCTGCCATTCTGGAAACCTTTTACCTACTGCCTGTATGTCATCATTACACGTCATCATACTTGCTAGTCAAAAGTAATGCATCCTATGTTCTTTGGTACTTGTCTCTCTCTATCTTCTGACAGTTCGTGGAAAGCAGGGTGAGATAGAGAGTGGAATCTAGGCAAAAAGTGGACAATTGTATGGCAGAGCTTGAGCCCACATGTCGGTGTTGCTTTATATCCCAGTAGTGGCGCAGATTTAGGGCTGCCCTCAAAGCACATATTATATATAGAAATATTAAGGCGGAATTGAGTACTTTGCATGTTCTCTTAGGCAAGCACATGGGTTGCCTAATAAAGTACAAAGCCCAGTTCTGATCCCTGCTGTCCCAAGTAAATTAAATTCCTTTAATGTATTACCCTCTACCTCCTCTAATAGTAGCGTATTTCATGTCTGAGAAGCACTCAGGAGATAAGGGAGTCAGTGGTTTGCCAAAATAGCCAGCCATAGATGAGTGAATTCAGACACTACATCTGTTTTGAATGAAATCAAGATATGAACTCAGATCAGACGCAGGAACATTTAAGAGCAAAGTCATGGTGGGAGTCAAGCAGTGGACACTGGCAAGGTTAGAATTGGAACACTGCACTGGCAACTAGCATAGTGCACTAAGTACATCCTGACTTGGTCTTGGTAAACAAATGTTTTGGATTATATTTTTGATGAAAACTAGATAATTCTGTAATGAGATGAAAACATGTCTAATGTGTTTGTTTTTTTTTGTGGTACACCAGCATTTGTTCGGCTGGTTACTGGGTGCATTGGTGTATTGGACTGGTCAGAATATTATACTGGCCAACTTTTGCTCCATGTGTCCTGGGACATAAAAGGAGGTGGAGCCTAAAGTGGGTGGGGTTCTGTGGAGCTGTGCAACTCAACCTACTTCAAAGTTCACCCCATTCTGTCTTGGGGTGTCTGGAGCTCATTTGTCAGCGTTTAGGCTGTGAGTATCTCTGAGACATACACAGCGTAAACACAACGCCGCTTGTCAGTGTAATGCATTGTGCATAGGCAGTATTTATAAGCTGGGACAGACCCAAATTTGACAGCATTGGACCCAAAAACAGGACTGTACTGGCAAATTCAGGACTGTTGGAAGGTATGGAATATGGTTTTATGTATAAATGTAATCTCTTTTTTTCTGTAGCGTAGTGGGGCGGCTTGTTCCCTTCTAGGTTGATGGGCAGCTTTCTCCTACCTCCTCCAGCGGAAGTCTTCTAAGTGAAATACAACCCGCGAGACTTTGGTAAAAGACACATGCCGCGTGATTACTGTTAAATGTGAGGCACTGTGTGGGGGAGAAGAGAAACTGCCAATCGGCATCTTTTCTCTGTCTAAGTACATTAAAGTTTAAAAAAAAAAACATGATTACTTCCTTTAGACAGTATTCAGGGCCATGGAGCAGGCAGACAATATGGCTGCTCACTACCATGGTAACCAGTGAAACAATCTGTCAAAGTCAATGCTGACATCCAGGGATCAGGGGCTATGACATCCCACTCCTAGAAAAAGCAATGAAAAATGTAAAAAAATAGAAATGAGAAAGAGGCAAATTTTATATAAATATATTTATTTTTATTTAATAAAAAATTACCTGTTGACACACAAACCAAAATAATGTGGTGAGAGTTGAAGCCATGGAGCCATTGTTGGCTGCTTGTACAATCTGCATATATGTGTTACCAGATCTATTACATACATTTGCTAAGGGGATGGGAGCTTTCAAGAAAATTTTCATTGCTTTTTCTATTTGTTTTGGATTTCTGGAGAAAATTATAGGAGGAAACAGCTTTTGAGGATTTTTTTTTGTGATTTTACCACTATATTTTTTATGTGATGCCAAAGCTAGGTGTCTATGAATAGTTTAACTCCAGAAAAAATATAGATTTCCTTAGGTAAAGTGTACGCAATTTTTAAGATTGTAACCTAAATGTTCTGGCATCTGACGTCACTAGGCCACTTGCACCACGTGACACGTTTCACCAATTGGTGGCTTCCTCAGTTGCTGAGGTAAGGAAGCCATATATTGGCGAAATGCGTCCAAAATAAATATGTGCCTGTCTGGCAGTCTATTATACCCAATAGCTGAGTGAATATTGCATAAGCTATTGTACAATTATCTTCTATAGCCATACCCTTCCTTGCTTTAGGAAGTCACTTTTAATGCAGTATGTCTAAATTTATAATTCCATCAACTACTCACATGATGTCTCTAAGCCTATGAAGGATGTTAACATGTCATAAAAAATAAACATGAATAACATGCTCTCCAGAATCTGTAATGTGTATATGTTCCATATGCTCGATAACCCAAATCGCAGAACAATATGGAATTTGTAACCCATCTACCATTGGAAAGCCCTTGAATCATATAATTATACTGCAGGATGAACAACTTACCCATCTACTTTTTTTGTAAAGCATAGATAATCTTATGCCTGTTGTATTCTAGTTACGTATCCGTGTTAAACCCCATCTGAAGTATGCAGGGTTGAGCGGGTTGAGTGACCCCACAGCTACAGTGACTAACGCAGCTACAACATCCTCCTTTCTTTAATTCGCCTAAACCAAGCTATTCTTTTACTTCCAACCCTTGTCTTAGAACTTCATTGATTGTAGAGAAGTTAGTGACTTCAAAACCATAAACCCAATCAAAATTTGTAACCCTGATTTAATGGTGCTTGGACACGAGAATTAATGTCTCACATATTTTATCTTTGAATCTGGTATTCTTATTTCATGTCTCCAAAATGTTATGTTGGTGTCTTTACTTGAGATTATGTTCCGCTGTCTTGCATTATGCAGCCTAATGCTCATGAGCGTTAAGTAGAGTATTGATCATCATCTCAAAACAAACCTGATTGGATTTTTAGCTAACAAAAGACATACCTTCTTAACACATGAAGCGGAGAGGGCAGACATCACCAATGTAAAATTGATCTTGAACTCATGAACATGCCGGAGGACCATGTAATAAATGGGGAAGAACTACATGCTTCACATTCCTCTGCCCCATGCTAAGGTTCATGTATACATAGAGTGCTGGTAGCCACCTGCCTGGGGGGCAATCATCAGACTGTGGCCCTTTGGGTATCATCCTGGCCTATGAGCCTGTTCATTACTTTCTTTACACTTTGTTTATTTACTCAAATGTATACACAAATGTACACACATATACAACTTTATTCCAGTACATATGCTAGATATATGAATGTATAGGGTAGAAACTAACCATTTCCAGGGGTCTATAGCCTTAATGATAAATAATGCTGCAAAATCCATTATATGCACTGAAAATATGGACTTGTGTGTGTTGCAGGTTTTGTTGAATGATGGCAAACCTACTGAATGATAGCAAAGACCAAGGGTTCATGGACTAGATTTGCACCAATACATTTAGGGAATTCACATGTTCACACGCACAAATACATCTTTATGCCAGTTACAAATTTGAATCTATTAATATACAAATGTCATCTATTTTTTAAATGTGCTTACATTATTGTATGCACTAAGACATACATGCACACTCATTTATACATACACTGAAATAAACGCACACATTCACACTTACTCATATTGACACAGTCACATAGCCTACACATAGACAGAGAGGACTTTGCCAGTGGTCACACTCACCTCTTATCAGTCAATCTCTCACCAAGAAACTGATCAATGGCGTGAGGCAGCAGGCCTAGGGGTATGCCTTGGCCCCTTGGCCAAGTCTACCCTTAGCTGTATGACTAGGCCATAATATAATTTCCTAGAAATAACCACCTCCATACTCACAAATAGAAATGAATAAGTGTGGGAAAAGGTTCCCTGTGCGGAGTTAAAGTAGAATATCACACCATCAACCCAATATACAAAACATTTCACTAGTTACAGACAGGAAAAATAAAAATTTAAAAAAGAATTGAGAACCCAAGCACTTGACCAGGGGATAGGAAACCCACAGATCAAGCCTGTCTTGCTGAATATTAGAGCTCCGAGCTGAAGTTTCATGCTGACTTTGCATCCGAAACACATGAATAAAATTAAACAGTTTTGGCAAAACCAATGAGAAAATGTAATGTGATGTGTATTCCCTAAGGCCCCCCTTCACCTCCACCCCCTCTCTGTCAACGGCAAATCCACCTCCCTTTGGAGTGAAGTTTAAAAGGAAAAAAATAAGAGTTAATGTGGAGCTCTCTGTGTTTAACTCTTTTATAACCAAATCAACACATGCATTAAAAAGTGCATTTTTTTTCGAAATGATTGCCCTTAAAGATAGAGTGAAAAGGTCATAAAGGAATATTTAGTATTAAGAATGCAAATCTTGTATATAAGTGCATTATATAAGGGACAGCTACTGGTAGCTCACAAGCTGCTGCAGAGTAGCTCTTGTGCTCGTCTAGCGGAAGGGGTACTGTATGCTTCTATTCTAACACAATCCTGCAACCATAAAAACATAATAAATTAATAAATAATACGATATATCCCAAAATATAATACTTACACTTTGTAGTGGCTCATTAATCATAACTCTGTTTGATGGGTATTTATGTAATTATATAAGCCACCTTAATCAGACCCAGACTGGCACCGGTGGTCCACTGGCCAGCATTATTTCATACACACCGATCTGCTGCTTCAGCAGGTACTCAAGTGGACAGAATATGCCTGCCCACACGCTACATGAGCATTAACATGTAACGTGCAGTCTGTCATATAAAGCCATCGGCCACAATGGCCGCCTCGTTCTCCCTAGACTGGCCCTGACTTGTATGTATAAACACCTAGAAAAGACAGACATCAGAAAGGGAAAGAAAGACAGAGGGATTTGCCTTCTAATGAGGGACACTTGGGAAGTAAAAGGGAAAAGTTATATGCAGGGATTGATGCAGAAACTGATGTTTGAGAAGAAAACGCCAACTCTATCAAGGTGCAAAAAATCACCCGGAAGGTGATGGTGTAATTAGAACATGTGCCTAACTTATAGGTATGGTCATTTAGTGATTCCTTGATGCTCCATGCGAAAGGTGGGAGAGAACGAAACCAGTGCTGGCACTAGTCTCTAATAGGAAGGTAAGTGGTGGAGTAGAGTACAGACACGACAAAGCGTGGACACAGCCAGTCTCCACCAACCCAGAGACAATAGACTGTGCCACAGTAATACCACCAAATACTGTAAATACTGGATATCTCCATGACATAGAGTTGCTCCAAAAACAAATTTATGAATGGTTTTAGAATCTTAAAGGGGAAATCCAATGGGATGTCACTGTTAGCATTAAGTGAGATGTGATATAGAGCATCATTTAAAACAGTGTGCTTTGTTATAGTTAGCTTTATGTGAAGCCCTTCAAGCCCTTCAAGTTCCCTCTCTGTGAGATTGAGAAAATGGTGTCAAACATTGTAGTTTATTTCAACTTTTTGAAATGCTGAGATGTTTGCTTCAATCAATCACTATCTATAATGCTTAACCTGGTAATATGGAAATATCACATTGGCCTGAACATGAGCCTCACCCTTTTCCCTAAATATATCAATCATAAACCTGACGAACAGCCTATAGGCGGAACGTTACCAGACTTAATCTAAATCAGATTTTATTTCTCAATGTATCCCACTTTAAGGGTGAGGTCTATCTTTAGGTCAAGATAATCCTTATTTCCGAATAAAATGCAGTACATACATTGTTTTATGTTTAAATATTTTTATTTAGTTTTCATCACAGTCAGGCCACATCTACGGTTCAAAAACCCTGGACAGGTGGAAAGTTCTACTTGTTGAGAATTCTATGTACTTGTGTTGTGAACATCTGCAGATGTTAATTTAAAATGGCCGGTGTGTAAGCTTTCTCTTTGTCTTCGTTAAATCAGTAACAGAAAAACAATTAAACACCAGAAGTTACATGAAGTAACCTCTTGTTACCACCTTGCCTCACCAATATGTAAGATCGCTTTGAATCACATAAACATCAAACTATATAACACAATATAATACATAAATTGTTTGACGCCACTGTATACATTATTGTGTTCCAAAATAATTGTCCTTCTAAGGGGGATTTGGCTATAGCAGACAATTTTATTTCGTACTTAATGACACTTTCCTCCTAGCCTCCATTGTGCTGTCAAAACTTGTCCGTGTGAACTTGGGTGCAAAGCGCGCAACACGACACAAGTCCCCCCGTAGATTATAGGTCAAGCCTCTGGAAAAACAGATTATGTTTTACGGAAACGTCAAGGCCGCCTATCTGTGGCGCAGATGTATTAATAAGCAGACAAGTGGCGCTGTCAGTGAGGAAGGAGATAAGGGTTGGCAGAGATCTCTGGGCATCAGGCAGCATGTGCCAACCTTCTAGAAGAATTTTGGACGGTGCTGTTTTATTAACGCTTTAAGGGAACTCTGTGCCTGTTTTACCTATAATGAACATTCTAAGCTTTTCCAGGAATGTCGCCGCTATCTGAGGGTATTAAGGAAAATAATTACAGACATCTAGCCAGGCGTTTCAAATTATGAGCACATTTTGGGTACAAATAGTCACCAAAACATCCTTATGTATTTCGGCATGATGGTATCTTCACAGTTTTGAGACGACGGTGAAACCACACCACAGCTCATGTTATAGTCCAATCTCTTGGATTAAACAGAAAAATTAACTCCCCACCCAGTTTTAAGGCAAAGCTCTGCTTCATATTTTCTGAAGTGCGCCATTGATCATGTATTTTTATAATTCAATCCCAGCATGTATATAATGCATGTTGTGTTTAGTTATATACTACCATGACAGTAAAAACGCCATAAGAAGGCCCTCCTTTAAGACTTCTGCTACCATAGCAACTTCATTTGCTTAAGTTGACAGGTACTACAGAAAGTTCGGAAGCTCCCTAGGACAAGAAAACAGATTATTATTTTATTTTGCAGCACTTTTAATTTATTTTTAATTGAGCGACTGTTTCATTATTAAGTAGCAAATATAACAAAAAATGATCACCTCTTGGGACTATTTTAAGAAATTTCCACACACTGTGCTGCTAAACCAGTTTGCATGCAATAAACGTAATACATACAAAGCATATGTGCACCATATTAAAAGAAAAACACATGTATGTGTGTGTATAATATATATATTATATATGTGTATAATATATATTATATATGTGTGTGTATATATATATATATATATATATATATATATATATATATATATCGTATATACACCACATGACTGTCTTGGCAAGCATATAATGGGTGCTACCATGTTCCGTAACTGTGTTTTACATTGTTTGCTGTTGACAAGGACAGAGGAGGAGTGTCAGATCATGGTTTTGGGACGGAAAACATGGCAAGACAGAAGATAACCACACAAGGTTATAGAAGGTTACAGAGGTGCAAGAGTGTCAAGCACAGGGCACAGGAAGAGTCCCACAGGAGCCACACTCCCATTCATAATATGTTTGCTTCAGGTCTCCACTCACTAGTTAAGCATATGCTTCACCAAGTACACTTCATGAAAGGTATACTTCATTACATGAAACATATGTATATCTAAATTAAGGATAAACTACTATGTTTAATGCAAGCTACCTCGCTGTTTACGGCAGATGTTAGTGTTTACAGAAGCCTTCTTCATAGGCGTAGAACCTCATTATGAGGAAAGTGACATACGGTATTTTAAAGGAGTCTCACCCACTAAGGGAATTGTTATTCTCGCCAGGGAACAAATTCAGTCACATAAAGAAAACCTCATTTGCTGAGAATCCATCATATAAAAAGTCTCATTTACTGAAAATTACTTGCAGGCCCATGTAGCCTCGAAAAGGGTTATGACCTCCATAATATTACTGCAAAGGAGAAGGGGGAAAAAAGTAACAGTTCAGTTTTCCATCCTTCTCAATGGGAAGTTTCTATCAGTTTTAACATATTTTCTCTTGCAGAAAACCAGCATCTTGCAGCGATGTAAATTTACCTTGGAACATCCAGAAATCTATTTATTCACATGGAGCTTATATACGCTTCTTGCATGTTAGCAAAAATCACATAAAACTTCTCAGAGGGAAAGTTTGGCAGCCCACAACAGTGGAGTTTAGCTGCAGAATAAGGGCAAACTTTTTTTTTTCTTTAAGCGGGGAGAAAAATTGGCCTATCTCGCAAGCAGTGTCAGAATATGGAAATGTTTACAAAATGCTCATTAGGAGAAGTGGGATTCTGAGATAGCAGTAAAATCTGGGGAGACACTTCTAAAGTAGGAGATAAGAGGAGCAGGGATGCTGTAGGGACATGTTATCAAATTAGTGAAACCTGGCTTTTTAGAGAGGGAAGAGAGGGAGGGAGAAAGAGGGAGCAAGATCTTTGAATGTGAGAGAGAGAATGGTCACAAGTTGCAGACGAGTGTTTCCTAACTTGTCAACTGCAGATGACAAAAGCAGTGTCCTCTCAAGAGAATAAAACAGAACACCGGACACCGCTGGCAGCTGAGATTAATCAGAACAAGAGTGATTTCTGACCATGGATCCCATCTCTCTGCGGGTTTATGTGGCCTTAAGTTTATTGGTGCAATTTATTTCGGCCAGTCCCATCATGGGCTTGGAAGAAGACTTGCCTTTATATGATGAAGTCCTCACGGAACAGGATGGGTTTGATTTCAACTCCTTGCTGGAAACAATGAAAGACGACTTACTGAAAACTCTCAACCTATCTGGGATCCCAATTCAAGCACCTGTCAAGGTGGAGCCTCCAGAATACATGCTGGAACTCTACAACAAGTTTGCAAAGGACAGAACCACCATGCCCTCAGCTAATATCGTACGCAGCTTTAGAAATGAAGGTAAGAGATTTGGGGACAGACATATCATAAATACTTGCAGGGAACCCTAACTTTATAGTTTCACAAAATGAATTAGTTATTTTTTATGTGCAGATGTAACTGACAGTCATGGTAAGAATGTAGACAATATCTGATATTTAAATATACAAATCTCAGATTCCGTAACTTTGAATTGAATGTCTGAAAAAATGTTACTTAAAATATCGGTAGGTTCGCCATTGTCAAATTATTGAATTGTAGGCCCTTCATCAATGTGAAATTGATAATGATCTGTAGAAAGAATTTCAAGGTCGTATAACTTTGATCCATGTAATTCAATTTATATAAACAATTCCAATTAGATATATCATGGTACCACGATCATAGAGTGCAGACCACCAAAACCTCATTTCTTATAACCCTAATTCTTATATTTTATCTATTTATATCCTTCCTTCTTTTCTTATTCTATTCTATTTCTTATTCAGTTTCTTTATCTTTTTACATTAGATATAATGAAATCATGCCCCAACTAAAAAGCTATTAGACAAGAAAACTATCTCCCAAAATATTTTTTTTTAACAAAATGAAGTTGTTGGCTTGAGACCAGCCCACACACCTTCTAAATTAATTTCCACATGATTCACATGGGTCTATCGAACTACAAATAAGTAAAAATATGCACCTTCAGACAAACTGTAGAGAAAGGGTTACAATCAGTTGGCTTTTATCATTTCAGATTAACTCTGCATTTCCTGTTTCTCCAGAACATTAACAAGAAAGATGACTATGTGTCTCTACAACCTTCCAAACATCTCAGAATTTATTTGCTCACAAAACAGAAACCTTAAAACCATCACTGACTTTATACAATAGTCCCAGCTGCTTCTCATCTCTGATATCTATTCATCTCTCTCCAAACTCATATAAAAATAAGATATTGTTGTGGGAAAGGCTTCATCTAAATTTCTTAGTGTGGTTCAAAGGGCAACGAGACGGTTGCAAAATCAACAAAATCAACATTCATGCATGAGCTTCAAACAACAAATTCCCAAGAATTTGTTAAACACCGAACAGATTAAATGACTTGTTTCCTATACAGAGAAACAGGCATTTCTGTTTGTGTCCACCATATGTTTAGCAGGATTTGTAAAAAAAAATAAAAATCAATGTTAAATATATATGTTCTTGATCCAATTGGGGGATACAGTCTATCCACTCAGTAACTTTTTATCCACTGTTTGATTTGGTTTTCCATTTAAAACATATATCATCATATCTTCATATCAATAACCACCATATCGAGTCATTTGAAGGTGTTTATATTATAATTTGTAAGATGCACGATCACAAAAAGAGTGTTAAAGGAATGGTACATCTTCCCAGCAGAGGTGGTTAAACAATGTTGGTGAATGATGCGGAGGATTTTATCACTAGTGAATGAAGTGACAAAGTGGGTGGGTCAAATTAGTCTACATTTAAAGGCAGCACAGCTTTTCGGCTTCCTTTTTTTTGTCTTGTAATTTATGTTCTGCTTTTTAAATAGGCATAAACATGTTAGTCCCGGTTCTGAAAACACTTAGAACACAAAGGGTGTATAAAACGGCCAAACTGGCTTTCCCCCAGGATAAATCAGTGCATGTACAACATACAGGCGAAACGTCTGTGTTCAATTATCTTTAAACTTCCCTAGCTCCCAGTGGGCTATACATTTTGAAAAAGTACAGCCGATAAATCTTTTACATGATCACCATGCTGTTGTGTTTTCACCCACGAAATCTCATTACAGTAATTATGCTTTTGGCTCAAATTTGCCTCAACGACCGACCCTGTATATATTAAATGAATTGTGTAAGACTAGTGGTGTGTGTTAGAGAAAACTACAAAAGTAGGTGGTTGCATTCGCCCTACACGCACAAAATCATTTGACACCATTTGATCCCTGGGCTTAATTTGTATCCCCTGTGCATGTCATCACTTTTAATGTGTCAGCCTTGATCATTTTATCTGGGAGTCTTCCATGGAGGCATCTTGATTTTTGGTTACCTGAAAGTCACACACTCTGTGAAGATGCAACACCTTGAGTGAAGGATACTTTGATTTTTAAGTGTTCATGTTCCAAGACTTATTACCATCAGATCTGGACTGTGTAATTCTGCTACATTTTTTTCATTTCATTAATCCAGATTTCATTTGATTTTGGGAAAGAGGTATGGGCCAGACTGCAGGCATAATCCTGTATTCCCAATGAGTTCTTTACAAGAGTAACAGAACATTCTGTTGGAGTTTGAGGATCACTGTATTAATGATGGCTTCATTTAAAAAGAACTGGCATATGGGTCTTGCTGCTGGCTGAAATATTGACTGGAAACAGAGGCTGTCCATTCTACTCAAACGTCTGTGAGATAAGGATCATTTTGCACTTGCAGGGTAACATTTAATGAAAAGTAATTAGAAGGACACTCCCTATTCTTTAAATTTACATGCACTTGTTTTGAAAATGCTCTTGATTGAGATAAGTATTGCTATTATACAAAAATGCTTGAATTCTTGTTATGCGAATAGTTGCTTTGACAAGAATTGCATTGGGACCTGTGTCTGTCACAAAAGAATTCTAAAAATATGATGCCCTGTGTTAGCTTGCCTAGTGTTACCAGGGTACCCCAGTATGTAGAATCTGTATAAGTGTTATCAAATATGTTCAGATATTAGACTCTCCAGTTGGCTTTTCATTTGATTCTAACTCAATGTGCACTTACTTTCAGTGCTGAAACTTTTCACATTCATGTTCTGACGCAATAGAACAAAAGAATAATAACACATCAGTTATTATGAAGGTTTCATTCTATCACATAAAGGATGCATCCGTTATTATGGCAATAATCTGATTATCAACTTGGAACCCGATCATAGACATCAGATTCCATTATACCAGAGCTCATTTTAACCTAATGGAATACTAAATACTGTAGGTGAAGAGCTTAGGTTCCAAGGTCATCAATTGAAGATTAGTTCCTTACCAACAACATATTCCACTGGTTTGAGGACCATTTTATTACAACCCTTTGTTACACACTATTATTTAATAATATTCGGATGCATTTCAATACCCAAATACCGCCATGGGTATTCACTTTTTAGCAATATCAGCAGTGACAAAGTACTGATCAGAGAAATCACTTTTGACCCTGGATTGTCTGCACCATAATACATAGATATGTTTTAAAAAGCTACATGATTTACTAGTGTCTTTGGTAGGGTGTAAGTTGGGGCTCTGCATTTGCATTTATATATTTAGTAAATCCATAAACGAGGAAAAAAAAGGCATGTTATAGTCACTTACCCTGGGGTAAATGAAACGTAATAGGTTGGCTAACCCAGATTTTCGAATAACTATGGGGAGTGTATTTAACAATAAGCATGGTTTCTTAAAAATACACTTTGATTTAGCAATATAGATTTGTCCTTTTCCTAAAAGCAGAATTAGTTATCAGTGCCTTCAATTGTTGGAGTGTCAGAGATATGAACAACTGTCACCTTGGAAACAACAAGGGTCAACAAACACTGCTGTACCTAAAAAATAATGGAATTTACAGTCAGTCGATCCCCGGGGGTTTAGAATGTGGTTAACAGTGTATGGCGGTTTTCTGCCTCCCTACACAATAACGTCCCTCTTGGGCTGTTTGCAAAGTCAATAGGTAGACTACCCTGAGCTTTGCTTCTAACTGAAAACACTTCTACACTCTTGACCTTCTCTACTTCAAATGTTACTTTTAAGGAGTAGTTATGGTTAATGAACAATATATTTAACCATTGTAGATTCCAAAGTAGGTAATTTTTTTTATTAATTTTGTTTTACTGCAAATCTGTCACCCTTTACCCTTTCACTGAATTTCAGTATAGTAACCAAATATACCGTAAGTTTTTTATTCCTGGTACGAACTACACTAGGGTATCTTCTTTATGGTTTCTTGATTACTGTCTATATAGAAAGTGTTGCCACTGACATCATCACAGAACTAAGTTAATTTGCTAATATCTTCTATAACATCTCACGTTTGCTTTGGTGGTTTGAAGCAGACCAGCCATCTCTAGCTAGCAGCCCTTTTAAACTATATGCACTGATCTCTCTATCTAAACCAAATATTAATAAAAGTCTCAGTCAATGGCTTAACTCAATTTAAAACCAAGGCTTTCTGCTCTATAATGAGCTCTCGTAATAAACCGTATCCATTACAGATGCTATAGGTCCCGACACCATGGTTAATGTGGTTAATCTCACAGGTTGAGCGTACCGCATGCAGGGCCAACGTGAGCTTTCATAACCTGTAGTTCAATCAGTGAATTTAAACATATATGTGTACAGTAGGAATTATGAGCAAACGATATGAGCTGAAAGGTTTTTATTTGTCGTCAGATGTGATGTTTCTATATAGAAATGAGCAGTGACGATTGCTACATTGCTTTGTTGGATATCTAGGGGTTTTTCCCATTAAAATTCAGTTTACATTAAACACCTACATATTGTGTAATTGTAATATAAACAAATTACAAATGCATTAACAACAGGGGCATCTGAACATTTCAATCAGCATCAACTCAATCTCTACCAGTAAGAACCTGAAATTGTGAATAAGCAAACAATTACTACTCACGGCCCCCTCTCCCTCCAGCCTCAAGTCTGCTTATAATTAAACCCTCATCAGCGTTCTCTTTTCACTTCTCAGAAGGTTTACTTCCCAGATCTACCATATTGGGTTCTATCGACTGCATGTAGACTGCTAGAGCAACGTTCAGTACTGACAACTTGACAATTGTTTTAATACATGTAGAGTCAGGGGTCATTTGTTCATCTTAAGTTGAGTGATTTGGTGAGCACTATATACCATATATGAATGTATATATACAGTATATAAATTAAATATCCTGTCTTCCCATAATGGGGACAACCCCTCTCAAGTACATGATTACTTCTTCTTAATAACTCATCTTATCCTCTTGGTAAGCTACTGACGGTGGACACAGTCTTTGTAATGGTGGTTAGGGAGGAGAGAGAAAACATGGGATGGGAAATGTCAGAATGATTAGATAACACTGGCCCTGCCGCTCGGACACATGGATGTAAGCTTTTATTGGGTGAACCTTTTATGCAAATATCTCCAAAACAATTAAATTGATTGACACTTCATGGGGCTTTTAGGCAAGATACCAATTTGATGGCCCTCCTAATCACATATCACATATGGGGCTATTTATCCCTGCCACACAAGATCCGAGCCTTTAAGCATTTAAATATATATATATATATATATATATATATATATATATATACAGTATATAATATATACAGTATATATATATATATATATATATATATATATACACACTGGCTGGGCCTTGTGCATGATCTGTACTTCTTTATTGTAACTCATGCCTGATGCATTTCATTTCTCTCATATTTTTAGCTTCACCTAACCCTGGTGGAAATCTACTCAATAAATCTCTGCACTTATGAGTGTAATACTTCCTCAGATTTCCTGTAAGCTTTGTACCCTCCAATTTTCGAGCGTACTAAGTTCCTGTATCAGAGCCGCACTTTAATATTTCTTGGCAAGTTGATCCCATAATGTCAAAATAGTCTTGCCTTTTCCTCACAAACAGGTCATATTTATGTAATTTAATGTTAACTTGCAACACTGATGCCGAAATGAGACTAAATGAAATAATTGTATAGAATTGGTATAGAGTAATAGAATAGTATTACCCAGAACCCCTTGCTGGAATGTTTCTTTAATCTCTATGATGTGAAGAAAGTGCACTGTGTAATTCGACCTCAAGCGGGATGTCATGGAGAAGAAATATACCATTATTGCTTTTCGGTGCATATTGTAGGCACAAAAACACATCTGTGCCGAGCAATGAAAAAGGTTAAAACAACATTTGTTAAATATCCATTAAAAGTCAGCGTTTTCGTTTGGCAGGGTCTTTCACCAGGGACCTAATCACTGAATGGATCCACCACCCTAAAAAGCTTACGGTTCACAATCAGAGACTGTGAAAACTAGGCATCAATCACAGCGTGAGAGAGAATTGGTATTAAAATACTTAAAAATCTCTTAGAATTGGCTCAAAAGACAGAAAACCAATGCATCTATATTAAGTAAAATAGCAGATTCTAAAAATGCATTCTAATGTAAAACGAGGACAGCAGCTTCACATGAGTAATACCTATAAGATAAAGACTTATGCCCAAAAAATCTCAAAGTATGTTGCTTGTTATAGCGTCTGGTGCATTGCATGATAAATGGTACTCATCCAATCTTTTAGATGCTTAGATGAAGCCTTTTCACCATATGTTCTAAATGCATACATCCCTCCACTTCAAACAAGTGTGCGAATGTTCTGAACACAAGTTCCCAGGCATGAAAGGTGCTAACAGCACGGGACCAACTTAGGAATAGTGTGGATATACACTAAGCAGACCTCTTCACTGTACAGAACTGCAGTGTTCAGCGGGGCTATTTCAGGGTACCTGCTCTTAGCAACTACAAGGATGTGTTTAAAGCATAAAGTTAGGGAGCTTAAGATACAAGGCAATAGTTGTAACATGTTAGCTGCCCGTGGGCACCATGATGATAAACAAGACGTTAAGAATATCAAGTAACGCATGCAGTTGACAGCCATGACTTGCTTTATCTGTATCGTCAATCATTGACTTACTCATTTTCAATCACATGCTTGACTTTACATATATAGATCTATTCTGTTGCAACAGTGCTTTAATTTTACCATTTTACCATTTTTTACCATTTTACTCAGTGGGTACCCTGGCCATTTCCCAGAACTCAACATGAAAAAGAGCCTACAACAAACTTAGGTTTTTATAAATATTGTCATGCCAAGGGGCCCTCAGGGCCATGGTGAGGACCATCCTAAAGACCCATAATTAAATAGACTTTGCAGCAAAAGGTTGGGAGGCTTTCATGACAACAAACATATGTGTATTGCCCAAAAGTCTTGTCTTGTTTTCTAACTCAATGTATTATGTGTTTTCTAGATTACTCAGTGCCCTACAGTGATGCCTTGGGTGTGAGGAAGTATCAGCTGCTCTACAATGTTTCAATACCTCACCACGAGTTAATAGTCATGGCGGAACTTAAGCTCTACATGTTAGTTCCAAGAGGCAATGTAATGTACAAAGGAGCGGGCAGGAAAGTCACTGTTTACGAAATACACAGTGAGGGAGAGGGAACACGAAAGGCGGTGGAATTGGCTTCCAGGTTGGTCTACAAAACCAGCAGTGACTGGGAGATGTTTGATATCACAGAGGCTGTGCGGCGCTGGGGTAGATCAGAATTTACAACTCACAGACTGGAAGTCCACATACAGAATCCAGATATTGATCTAGAAGATGGCGGAGAAGACAAACTAGACATAGATGTTAAACCAGAAACCAAGCATGAACCCTTGCTGGTTGTTTTTTCAGATGACCAAAGTAGCGAGAGGAAAGAAGAGAAAGAGGAACTGAATGATATGATTAGCCATGAGCAGCTGCTGACTCAGGACAGCGCAGATTTTGGTGAAGCAAATAACATGCCCAGTGAGGAATCATTGCTGCAAATGAGATCCAACATTATTTATGATGCCAGCTCCCGAACCAGGAGAAACGCCAAGGGCAATTACTGTAAAAAGACTTCACTCTACATCGACTTCAAAGAAATCGGATGGGATTCCTGGATCATAGCGCCTACCGGCTACGAGGCTTATGAGTGTCGTGGAGTGTGCTCTTACCCACTGACAGAGCATGTCACACCAACCAAACACGCCATTGTGCAAACACTGGTTCACATGAAGAACGCCCAAAAGGCATCCAAAGCCTGTTGTGTTGCCACTAAACTGGATCCCATATCTATCCTCTACATGGATGCAGGAGTGATGACCTACAAGTACAAATACGAGGGCATGGTGGTTTCAGAGTGCGGGTGCAGATAGTAGTTGTGTAATACCGGTTCTTGTAAATTTGTACATTTTGTATTTCCTTATTTAAAGAGTTTATTTAAGTGTGTACAGATAATATAAGTTTTTAAAAATTTGTTTCAAAATAGGCCAGTTTTACCAAGCAATGCAGAGTAATATGGCACTGTCTATTCTGTCGTAATTTTAAGCTATGCCATGTCCTATTGCTTTGCAGAGCAAAGTAAAACCGGGTCTCTGTCTTCTTCTCTGTTGGTCACTTCATCTCTAAATGGGGTTTAACTGTAAGAAGTTTGCTAAGATTGGCACCCACAGCCAATAACTAGACTGATTTATGCATTTACATGCTATTAAGTGTTATTGGGACTGTACAACAAAAAAGCAAGGTGCCCAGGACTGGGGTATTATCTCTTAGCATGAGCTGCTGTGACACCTCAGCAACCCAGTGGACTTTAATTTGAATGTAGACAAATCTTGTCCTGCCTGCACTGTTGATTTTATTGGACCTTTCTTTCTTTTAGTCTCAACAACTATGTTACTATATGTAAGGCAACAAATCATGAACCTATGAATATTGTAGTCATGTAACCTAATACTGCAGGCAAAAAATGAGATATGCAAGATATTCATTAAATACAGTTTCTGTAAAATTGCATGCGCACCTTTTTAGGGTGATATTGTTTGCCCTTTTGTTCACATGAGTGTCGCATTGTAGAAAATATTGTTGCGAAATAATTTGATGTTTTTTTCCTATTTTTCCATGCGAGTCAACCACAAAATTCTTTATCATCAATTTATTTTTTTCATAAAATGATAATATGATTCTATAAGGTTTTCTGGATTATACGTCCTTTGGTTTTAAGTGTACCTACATGTATGGGAGGGTGTCCATTTTATGATTTACATTGCCAGGTCTCCAGTTCAAAGTATCCTAGAGTACAAACTCAGCTAAATTATCAGTGATGTTTATTCCTGAGTAGCGTCTTGAGGTGAAGTGAAAAAGCCTGTCCCTATTGCATTAAATACGTAGCTTGTCATGCAGGAGAAGCTTTCTGGGGTAGGCTCTTCAGAATACACACTTAATTCAGTTTTATCTATATGACTTTCATCTAATGGCAAACTGCTTTTAATTCATTCTTTTTTAACACATACATGTCTAATCTATTTAACACCCATATATAATACAGTATGTCTCTTGGTTATGAATCAATAATGTGGTATGGTTCTACAGAGTATTTGCCAATCATGACAGTAAAATCACTAATATTACATAAGGTATTACCAGCTTCCAATGTGATCAGTAACATATGAATTATAGAATTATCCTTGACTTCACCCTTTGCAGCTATAACAGCTTTCACTCTCCTGGGAAGGCTTTCCACAAGCTTTTGGAGCATTTCTGTGGTCATTTTTGCCCATTCATCCAGTAGAGTATTTGTGAGGTCAGACACTGATGTTGGATGAGACTCCTGGCCCGCAATCTCCATTCCAGTTCATCCCAAAGGTGTGGGGTTGAGGTCAGAACTCTGTGTGGCCGGTCAAGTTCTTCCATACCAAACTCGTCCAACCATGTCGTTATGGAGCTTGCTTTGTGCGCTGGGGCACAGTCATGCTGGAATAGAAAATGGCCTTCGCCAAACTGTTCCCACAAAGGTCCCCTTCAGCATACCAAGACATACCAAGACATTTTAGACAATGCTATGCTTCCAAGAGTGGAAGCTGTTATAGCTACAAAAGAGGACCAACTACATATTAATGTCTATGTACTTAGACTGCAATGCCATAAAAGCCCATGTTGGTGTAATCATCAGGTGTCCCAATACTTTTGCCCATATGGTGTAACATGTTAAAAAGGCCTGAGTTAACAGCTCTATCCTATAATGGTATTTCAACCAATGATGGGTAATGTCATGGAACTCTTTCGGAACCTGGCCAGTGTAAACCATAAATCATTATTTATATGGGAACTGTTTCCAAATGATCTCTCATCTGGATTCATATACCGATGTACAATTACTTACACTTTAACTAAAGTAATAATGGAAAAATCACCTGATATTTTGTTTTGTGCTGCACGTGGGACCTCCCTCCCACCTAACACATTCTAAATAGTTTTCTTCAACTTAGAATAATACATTTAAGGAGGATAAGCAGAATGGAAAACAATCTCTAGCACTGGAAATTAATGCTTTGTGAAGTGTTAGCTTTCCATCTGGTGGTATCGGTTTTAGTGCCACGTGATAATTAAGTGTTCCCAGCAAATATCATGAGACAAAACTTGACACAGTTACAAAAAGGCTTTGGGCGTTCTTCAATGCTTTAGTGCTGGGAATCTTGTGTGTAATGTTGTATTTAGTAAAGTGTTAAATTCACCGGAGAAGGTGGCTCCGCATGATGTATTTTTGGGATTCAGTTGTGGTTTTACACCAAATGTGGCAGTTCTTCTTTAAAGAAAACTGAATCCCTAAGCTCAATTGAAAAACAATTACGGAAACTTAAACAATTAGCAGGTACATTCCACTCGCTGCCACAGTAATTGTTCCATACGTAGAACTTTTCCCAGAACTTTCTATTAAAAATATTGCTCTATTTTTTTTTTGTTATTGAGTAATGGCTTCCCATGTGGAAGCGTTCTACATTAGAGTCGATGCACACGTGGGCAGCGTATCACGTCTGTATTGCGCTAGTTAATGGAACACACATGGATCTGAGTAAAATTCTCACCATATTATAAAGGAAAGTCAAGGGGGCAGGGTGAAAAAAACAGTAACCTTTTCCATACTGGAGAAGGCCTAAAATGTGTTATTCTGCCCAAAATATACACAAGAGAACTGTCACCCTCAGCGATAAATACCATTAGAGCTATAAAAATAATAAAAAATTAGAAGCTGTTTTCTGCACCACAAACAAGATAGTCAAAGCTTGGATAGGATGTGAAAATAAACCCCCGTTGGTCTTATTTATAAAAAAGGTCTCATATTTCTGTACGTTCTGTCCCCTCTTCCATAGAGCTAAGGGTTAGAGTAGGCTGTCAAAAAATTTTCATTAACCCCGTCAGCTAAAATGCTAAATTTTTCACCCAAAATCTCCCAACTTCACCTTAATCTGCCTAGATTTCTCTCGACTATGGACGTCACAGGGGTACTTGTTCTCGATTAGGGTTGGTTTCCGTTGCTGTGTATATTGCAGCCTGTGCCAGGAATGTGGAGTGAGTTGGCAGCGTACTAAAAGTATTTTTTTCACAGAGCAGTTGGTGGATAAGTTGAACAGACTTCCGGCAGATATGGTAGTGGTTAATATAGTGAGGGAATTAAAACATGCATGGGATAGGCATGTGTATTGTGAACCTAAGACTACGGTTTAAGATGTTATAGCAGGAGTAAAACAGGCAGAATGCTGTGTTTCTAGTTTAATCAAGTTTGATTCTAGAAAAACAGATGATATCTCAGAAAACATCTATCTGAGTTGTCACTGTATTATAGGTCCGGAAATCCCCTGGTTTTATAAAACCAAGAACGAATTTGCTCTTTTACAGAATATAACAGCTTTTTTTAAGAGCTCTGGATTTTACTCAAAACATATGGGCATCCGGGGCACTGTGCCACGGTGGAACCCAAAGTATAAATACAGCTCGACTTACAGTATTGGTAGCGATTGGGTTAAACACCTCTACAACATAAGGGAGGAGAGGAGGTAGACCATCTGCAACCAATTAATATAACATTAGAGATAAAACACCGACCCTTTGCCATACGCCTGTGCTCTGACCTACTGGATTCTGCCCCCAGGCAAAGGTCTACAATTTAGCTCCAGGGTGTTCTGCTATTGTGGTTGATTTACCTTCTCAGCTTTGACCTGAAATTTTCAGCAGCTCTGATAGAAGACAGTGTCATGAATGCACGTTGTATATATTAACGCACAAAAATGCTAATAATGAACACACACCAAAGAATTCTGTAATCTGAAAACCAGAGCGATTGGTTTATATAAATAAAAAAAAAAGAATATAGTAGGTTCTTGGACAGGGTAGGATGGGGGAGGTCTAAGCAGCCCTGGCACTTTATGGTCAGCCGCTGCCAAATGACGGATGTGTTGGCCACTGGATGGATATGCGCGGCCACCTGATCCGACAGTATAGATAAGTATTTGGCCCTACTAGTGGATCGCCACATGGCCAGTTGGGGCCTGTTTCTGGACATTATAAGCAAAAACTGATGTGAATTGTAGTCCTCAAACAGTTTGCAATTAGATTTTTACATAGAGCTTTTTTTGTACAGAGCTACAGAGTCTATTGGTGCTACGCAAGTAAAAGCTCTAATAATGATTTCTCTTAAATGAATGGACGGTGAATGTTCTACCAGGCCGGTTACTCTTAGCACCTGCTCAACATACAGTAGGATCTTCATCTAATTTCCACGTGCTGTCCTGTATACTGGCACGATGAGTTTTATTTGAAATGTTGATCCTCTCTTATGTTACTGAGCACAGGGGGTATCTTTGTACCACTCCGTAGCTCTGTGTCTCCTGCCATGTTTCCACCACTCTCCAGCAACGAACCCTCTCGATAACGAGGTGTCAGGGCAATGTAACCAAACACCTGCGTGGCGTTATTTATACTGAGCCGCAAATTTGTCAGATTCTTGGGAGAGTGTGATTGACGTTGATACCTCCGCCTTCAGCTGAGAGCCCCTGGAGCGTCCTGCTCCCATTTTACATTTTTATCTGTCCACAGAGGTGATAAGAGACATGCCATTGAGAAGGGCTGACTGATACATTAATAGGTATCAGCACACTTCCAAAACCAAATCCAACCAGCTTGCCTTGGCCCCGCTCCGTAGATTGTCACATGTTCTCCTGTCTCAGGATTTTTACTTTTCTTGCATCCCAGTAAAGTAATACAATGCTGGACGCAGGATACCCCTGTTGATAACTGGTGGAATTTTTACATTAAAATAAAGAGTGACTGCCCCTGCATAACTCATTGCCCAGATGATAAAATAAATAATAAATAAATAGAGACTGGATATATATATATATCTATATATATAGATAGATAGATAGATAAGATAGATATATATATATATAATATATATATATAGATATATAGATATATGTATATAGTACCTACCTATGTATATAGTGGTTTAACGGGCTATAATATTAACAAAATGAGAATGCAATAAGATACTCTATATACAATAGATGTGGCTATCCCTGCTCCAAAGAGCTTATGGTCTAAGTAGAGAAAACAAAATAAGAAAGGCACTTGTTCTTGTTCTAATATATAATAATTGTAAGAGTAATATATGTGTTTGCATGAACAGACTGACACTCTCCCTAACTATATTTATATAGCTTCAATGTCCTGGCATATTCAATAATAAAATACGGACACATGCAAGGGCATATGTGATGCGCTTTTATGTCACGATTAAGTAGTTGATGCACTGACGGCTAAATTCAAAACAATTGCTGTGAGGCTTTATCTCCTGTACAAATACGTCGATTTGATTATATATCCATGTGAGATTTTAAATGTAGCTTTTATTTGTGATTTGAGTGTAATATATTATTTACCACTACGTAATGTTTACCGAGACTCACTTGTGTAATTTTGTGATATATGAAAAACATGTAGTTCTGTAAATATAATAGTATGGTTGTCATCTACTCGCTATATATTTTTTTATCAAACCAGCACTGATGTCTGTATATTTGTTCATTTTTGAGCCACAGATCTGAATACATGAGCTTATTTTTCTGATCAACTGGACAGTCGCTTAAAAGAATACTTGAATGTATAAAAAGTATTGGGTGTAAATGTTTATCAATGCCTGCTTCGAACTGGCGTCCCATAAAGAAAGAGCGCAGCTATGCCAAGTATTTTTAATCAATGGATCACTGAATGACATTTCAGAAACCATTAACAAATTATATAGAAAAATTAAAAAGTCATGCAAACGAAATGTTATACTGTATATATATATATATATATATATATACACACTTATCATATAGATATGACAAGTATTTGCATACCAAGGTCATGTCAGAAATAATCTATACTTGAGATCTTTTCAAAATGTAAACCTTCTCGATATAGTAACTTGCCAACTGGTTTAGCAAAATAAGTATAATACAGGGAGTTCTCTATTTAAATCAGCATAATTTACAGCAATTCACACAAAAGTGCAAATTACACATTTATGTTATATAGCAATCTGGGTCCACTAATCTCTATATTGATGACGCTTTCAGTTGACTAGTGGTATGAATGAGTGACACATGACAAGTGTATGGCGGACTCATACAACCTTCAGTTAATTGCCCCCAAATGTGAAATGTGCGCTATCCTGTCCCTGTACATTTGAAAAGATAACAATTAAGCCAAAAAGAAACAATCATTATTCTTGTGCAAAATGAGTATCTTGTGTCCATTTTCCCCATAATATAACCACACATAAATGAGCTCTGAATTTGCACAAGCGCAGTGGCGTAATAATAAGACACAGCTATTTGGATCCAAAACCATATCTGTACATGACGATGGTGCCCCTTGACACATTGTGTAGGAGGTCCAAGCGTTTGGGGTTTGCCAATGGATCTGAGTTAATTATTTTCTCAGAATGTTATTTTATGTGTTGTGAGTTATAAACCTGATATTATGCCGGCAGAGTGAATTTTTCAAGAGCAATCAGCACCTAATACAGTTAGATTGCAACAATACAAAATAAATTGCATTGTAACAGAGTCAACCGGCTGAAGTGTTTGAAGAGTTTTGGGGCGCTCAAAAATCCGTCATTCCCACAGCCCCAAGGGGAGAGGATTGTGTTTTTGTTTTAAGATGAAGCAGAGCCAAGGAAAGAAGTGGAGGCCAGATCACAACATGGCTCTGCGAAAACTTCCTTGTTTACATCAGGAACCGATCCATCTTCATTAGCAGGGAGGACAGCTTCTTGTACAAGCTGCAGAATAGGGGTCCGGAGGGGCTGCAGAATTAAAAAGGGCAAGGGGGGGGCATAACCCATATATAGGCTTCTAAAAGATACAGCAAGCTCTTGTTGCTGGAAGCAAGAGCATAATGGTAATGTTTTAACTATCTGAGAGCCCGAGCTGTTGCTGCGAAGTACATTCAATTTCCATCTTGCCGATCCTGTCCTCGATGTCAACGGGTGCTTAGAAAATCATCACAATCGCCAAAAATATATTCAGTTATTTGATAAAAACAGAAGTGAATATTAGGATACATACACCACGTTATCTCATACAGTGTACAAACTTGTAGGTTGGCTGTCTCCCCAGTGACTGGGCATACCTTCTCCCAGTGCTGTTTGGGGAGGGGTATGGATATTTTGCCAAACATTCACACACCTCTCAACACAACAAATGGCCAAAGAGGGACAGTTTTACTTTAGGGAGTGTGGTTAGAGTCATGCCCAGGACGCAGAGCTTTATTGAGGCTTCTCTGAGGTTGTGACCCTACCAATTGATATTTTTGCAATGGACTAAGGGATTTCAAACAGTACCATAATAATAATTATTGGGAGGAATGCATTGCAGATACAAGATATCTTTATAAAATGTTAGGAAAGAAAGATTTCTCTTAGGTGACCAGTAACACTCTCCACCATCCCTGTGACTTTAACACCAATTCTAGGTCATTGTTTGTAATGTATTCTAAGAGTGAAATAGTTTAATCAGATAATCAGATACCAGACAATCATAAGTGATTTATTCAAACTATTCTTATTCTTGGACCTTGCAAAGCTCATACAGTATGTTGTGGTATTTTCTCAACAAGAACATGCTGGTAGAAATCATCACTTATATTGTTTTAAAGGAAAACATAAAATTTCCATTACTCCTATTATTGTAAGTTAAATGGTAGAGGTTAATTAACCTGTTTCTAGATGCACTCACATGACCGCTGTCATGGATTGATGTTACACTATTTGGATAAAGCACACAAAATATAGATGCCAAAGTACATATACAAACACTCTGCCTTCATAGTGCTGAATTAAGGGCTAGGTGGATCTGAAAATGTTAATGGGCCTAATTTAGGACTGCCACATGGCTGGTATTATAATTTAGGGCAGCTTCTATTGTAAGCACTGAGTACACTACACCCACTCCCCTTTCTCCTGTCAATTTTTTGTTTTCTCTCCAGCATGACATTGTCTTACATACTGATTCCTCTCACCCCCTCCTTACTCCCTTTTCACACCTCTCCTGTCAGCATGGTCTCTGCTTTTGCAGAGAGAGATCAGAAGAGACCAGAAAATAGCTGGATAAGGTAAGTTAGCTGGGTAGGGGGGCAGATACAAGGCAAGGGAAGTGTAAAGAATTTTGTTTCCAAATAAAAAAGTTGCTTCAGACTCCAGAAGCAAATGGTCAGACATTGCTCTAGTCTTCTAGCTAAACCTTCACTACTTTTAACGGATTGCATGATGGCTCCACCCATTGGAGGTCCCACCCTTTTGTAGCTCCGCCCCACCAACCCACATTTATGGAGGATATTTTTTTGAGGAAAAGATGGCAACCCTAGCCTAATTATGGAACTATGCAGAGATAAAGCATCAAGATCAAAGCATTTTATATGTGGAACCATGAGACACAAGGAAAACCCAAATTAGTTCAGGTGTCCCAAACCCCTGTTTTGGGGATAAAAACATAGAGTTGCATTACTGGACCTGTGAGGGTAAAACCAAAACTGAGGGGTACAGTAAGGGGTGGGACCCATACCCAAAAAGCATGTTACCTACAACGGTGGTCCATGCTGCAACAGCATCTCTTGTGGGTAACGGCTACAATCATGAGTAGGCATATGGCTGAGCCTGATAAAACTGTTATCCTACAGCAGCTAGTGTAACAGTCTCACTTACTACTTTAGCTACTATGTATCACAACCCTCATCAAGCTGAGACACACGCTTAATGAAAATGATGTCACATAATTTATCGTGACACAGGTAGGCTTTCCTTGCCACTACACTGTTTGGACTGCAACTTCCATCAAGTTCTGCATAAACATAATATTATAGACCACCACAGCTAGAGTGTAAAATGTGCATGCTTGGGAACTCTTAGGGTTTGACCTTGAGTGTCTGGGTATTTGCCCCAATCTCAGGGTGAAGGAGAAAATTCTCAGGGTCATAAAGTCTAGAACTGACTCTCATGCTACACCGATGTGATCATATATTAGATTGCCAATTGGGGTTTTTGCTACAAGTATGTCAAGGTTGATATCCCTGCTTGAATACAGGTGAATCAAGTGTCAAGGATCGGTAGTAGAGGCATTTGATGAGTTACTACATAGATCCTTCACGATGGACTATTAAAGGATTAATATTTCTCAGGAAAGTTCCCGGGTATACAAATGTGTCTTGGATTACCCACATATTACATTACATTTACTTACATAGCGCCAGCAGATTCCTTACTGCTGTTACAAGCAGTGGAATAATTTAAAACCCACACAAAATAACAAACTAGTACAAAATGAGAAGAGGGCCCTGAATTTACAATCTAGTAACTATTACTTGAGATATGGATCATAGCTCTATTGTACCCAACCAATTGTGAGAGCGGGCATGAGAAAAGCAAAGGGCAAACAATGAAGTCAGAAAAACTGACCTTTTGCCTTCAACCTGTGATGTCTGGGGTGCCTCTCACATTCCAAAACCCCTGTGCCTCCAACATGAATACAGTACCTCATATGGAAGATCCTTTTTCCCAAGGTTTCTCTTTGCCTTTGTTTGCACTGCAATCTAATGGTGGGAGGCTTCCTTCCTATTAACCTTCTGTGCTCTACAGCCTGCCACCTAGAGGCACCAGTGTACAGTGCACCTACTAATTTTGCAAGCTCCTCTAGTCCACCTATTGATGGGGCTATCAAAGGAGACATGCTGTACCACTCTCTGTGGCAATTGTACCCCTTTGAACACTTCATCCGGTTTTATGTAGTCAGTATATAACTGAAGCACTCCCTTCTTTATATAGGAATCCAGACAATGAGGGTGGTACAACATTACTAACATCATTATATACTGAGCTTGACTGTGGTACACCAAAACTTCCATCATTATATAGTGATCCAGAAACAGACGATGATACAGTACAACTCTTATGATTTAAGCCGGACACAGAGAGTGGTACAGCATGTCTCCTATTATCAGGGCCCTACCTCAATCTCTTGGCAGCAGCAGGGGTCTCTGTCCAATGGCGGAGTCGCGGGACGTACGGGGCTTCGTCCGCGTACCACTTGGTTGTACGGAACACCCTGGCCTATGTTAGGCCGCATCCAAGGGCTCACAGGAGGCACACCACACGTGGAGTCATGGCGGGGTGGTGTGTCCTGCTCCTCCGATGACGTAGAGGGCCTGGCTAGGGGCGGGACGAGTAGTGACTTAGGCATAACGATGAAGGGTGGGTCTCTGTAGCGGGTGGGAGGAGCTATCTCCTGGCGGGCTATTTAAACCCACAGCACCTATGCCTCATTACTTGATTGTTCTAGTCCCTTACCTTTTTTGCTGATACCCGTTTGCTGATACACTCATTTTTGGATTCTCTGGACTTTGACCTCGGCTTGTTTATGGACTTTGTTGATACTCTCCTATCCCAGACCACGGATTGCTTAACGGTACTGTTGCCTACCCTTTTTGCTCAGTGGAATAAAGAACCATTGCTGTTAATTCAAACACTGACTGTGCATCTGCTATTCGCTTGGTGTCTCTCTGCGCTACGCTCCAACCTTACTCACCTGACACCTATCATTATATAGTGATCCAGGCACTCAATGTGTTACAGCATAACTCCTATCATTATATAGTGATGCAGAAGCTGAGGGTGTTATAGCATAACTCAAATTATTATATATAGTGATCCAGACCCAAACATTAGCGGTAGAATGGGTTTTACTGAAGAGCTCAGTGACTATCATAGGAAGCCACCTTTGCCATTAGTCAGTTTATAAAATATCTGCCCTGTCCGATCTGCCCTGGTCCACTGTAAGCACTATTATTGTGAAGTTGAATCTAGGAGTAACAAGCGCTCAGCCAAGAAGTGGTAGACTACACATATTCACAGACTTGGGCGGCTTAGTGGTGGAGCGTGTAGGGTGTACAACCCTAAGTTCTAGATCACTTATGTTGACATACCATTGAATTCTCAACCAGCACCATGTAAATATTATTGGACAATATTTATAGTATGAAAAGACATGAAAGGACATTGGGATCTAGCTGAATAAAAGGTCCTATTTGCAAACTGAAATATTTGATTAACAATTAGGGGAGAATAATAAAAAGAAAACATTTTCTCTAAAGCGTTTGGATCTGTCCAGCTTATTCTTAATACAAATGGAGGTTTATTTACGTCTCACACAAGTATATGAATAAGGCAATTTTTTACATGATAAAATAATTAGGTCTGTGAAGGGGTTGGACATTCAACAATATTAGGTATGGAGTAATTTTTTTATATACTGCATTCAGTTACAAAAGTATTACATTGAGCAAAGTAGGAACAGCACCTTAACATTTTGAGGAAATGCTTACTGAAAGCAACGTCAGCCCAATTTATTTGCTTCTTTTTCCTTTAAAGTATATATTTATGTAATCCTGTGTTGCTATATTGCTCCCATGTTAAATTCAGGGTAATGCCTTGTTTTGGGTGCCTTCCTTCTACAGAAAATGCCATCATCTTCTAGTTTGCCTATTTATTAGTATTGGACAGTGTGATTTCAGAGACTATTTTTACTAGCGAAAAAAAAATAGATACATGCATATTAGCCCGAGAGAAAATTAAGTATTTAGTTGAAGCTGATACCTTCTTTTGGAGCAACAAAGAGAAAATACATTGGTTTTCAGGACCACGGAGGACTCTTCTAGAGAAGAGATCCCTTTAGGTCCTTCACAAAACAACCAAAAGTCAAGCAAATATTTGTAGTGTTATTATCCGGTGGGTTTTATGCGAAGCGTGAATAATGCAGTGACAGAGGTGGTTAAATTTAAGAGGCTGTAAGCTAGAGGAGCCCATGACAGCTTTAAGAGGCAGAACTAGTGACAGATGTGAACAATGCAGCAGAGAGCCTTGAGTGATTTCTCACCACAGGCCGGCTGGGGAGAGACACTAGATAACTCACCAAGTGCATCTCTTCTCCTGGCGGGTAGAGAGAAGAGAAGTACGAGGATAAGGGTTCTTCTCCTATACAGGAGAAGATAATTCAGCAATTAAAGCACTTAACGGTTGACAGCAGCAGACAGTTCTGACACACATCACCGAGGGTTTCCCAATCCGGTGGGATTTCAGAACTTTTTACGGAAGGCTTTTGGGTGCTTAGCGCTAGATAAGACGTATTGTTTTCCCAACATTGACAGCTGGTGTTTGAGTGCTTTGTGGATTATTTTTTCTTTGTTATGCTTTTGTTGTTATGGTGAAGTTTTTAAAGAGTGTTTACTGCTAACAAATTCGAGATGTGGCATTTATGGACTTTGACAGGTTGATTGTTTCACAAGAGATGAAGGGCTGATTCTTATATCATTTCTCTCTCACAGTCCTGATAAGCAAGTAATAAATAAAAAGTACTTATGAGCATTAAAATGGACAGATACGTTATTCAGAACTATCGTTCATAAAATGTGTAGCGAAAACTGTCATCGGCCTGTTTGATATATGTAGTTTCAATGTACTTATCTATGATGTGAAAATTGGCATACAAATGTGTAAAATTCCCTGTTCTCTGCATTATTATTCCTCCCCACTAAGCTTCTCTCCCTTATTGCTACAGCTCTTATTGTTATTGATTGGTTCACGCAGCCTTAAAAGAGAAATAATGTCGGAACAGGAAATTGATCAGATAATGGCATCTGTACAACATTTACAGATCTCAGTTTCCATCATTACCATCTTTAATTCTGATGGAGCCGTGGACTATCCTCTGTTGTGCGTCCCCAAACATCTATGGCCACGTACTTTATACGCTTGGATCGACAATGCACGTTAGGTAGACATTAAGCCCCCCAAAACCCACTCCCGGGCTAAGGTGGCGGCATTTGTCAACAAAGAATATGTGGTAAATATCAAACTGCTTCAGACTTATATGAGTGTGTAAACATACAGCACAACTTGTACACTGTCACTTCACACACACACACACACACATTTTAACCCTGTACACTGACACACAT
Organism: Spea multiplicata; assembly: GCA_009364415.1. Taxonomy (NCBI): domain Eukaryota; kingdom Metazoa; phylum Chordata; class Amphibia; order Anura; family Pelobatidae; genus Spea; species Spea multiplicata. Next base: position 22,797 of record VKOC01002516.1, on the reverse strand, counting down.
ACTCATTTAACCAAAGATAGGCACAGACACGGATCATGGCAGATTATTCTACAGTTGCTAGACACTATCATTTTGTTATTTAACACAATACTAACCTTGGGTTAAATAGAGCAAATCATTCTATTCCCTTTAGGCCACACATGCACATACAAATGCCCTTACAAATGCCTGCCCATACATACATACATACACACACATGCACATTTATGCTTACCCACAAACATACTGGCTCCTACTTGCCCTTGCAGCCACACAAATATCCAGACCTCAATCCAATTGAGAATCTGTGCTACGACTTTAAGATTGCTGTACACCAGCGGAACCCATCCAACTTGAAGGAGCTGGAGAAGTTTTGCCTTGAAGAATGGGCAAAAATCCTAGTGGCTATGTCCGCCAAGCTTATAGAGATGCACCCTGTAATTGCTACAAAAGGTGGCTCTACAAAGTATTGACGTTCTGCATGCTCAAGTTGTCTGTTTTGTCTTATTTCTTGTTTGTTTCACAATAAAGTGGTAGGCATGTTGTGTAAATCAAATGATACAAGCCCCAACAATTTTAATTTCAGGATGCAGTAGTATTCACCCACCCAAGTTGGCCTTGCTTCCCAGAGTTATCTCACAACCTAAGGACCCCCCAAAAACAAATGTCAGCTATAGTTTTAATGAATTAATGTTAAAAGCTATGAAGGCAACCAACAACAACTTGAAAAACTCCTCAACCAGACAAAATGGAAATGCTTCATAATTTTTGGAGCACTTATGCTTTGGGGTGTGACAAGAGGCAGGGAGGGAGCTGCGGTGGAGGTCTATTCTGCAGCAACGCAGGCCTCTTGATTTTACAGCCTTCTGGACTCATCAAATACAACATCCTTTGACCCTTTCCCCGATCAACAAAAATATTGCGTGCAGGCTAAGTAATTCCACCCTCCTTCAATATTTTTCTACAAGTTTCCACGTGCGTGTAGCTAACACCTCGTAGAACATGCAGGGTGATGAAAAGCTATGTGTTAAGTGAATACAAGGTGCACCATGTATAGCATATACGGTAACGCAGCCAGGCACACCATTAGTTTGTGCCACTTGCTGTAGCAACCGGTAATCAGGCTGCGTAGCTGACAGAGGAAGAGATAAGACTTAGGGATCATGGATTAATTTATGAAGAGGCTTCTCTTGCAGCACATTCTGTACCAAATAACAACTAGTTAGGAATTAAAATGTGGCATGTAGAACGTGTAATATTCTGGGCACCTTATGGCTATAGAAGGCCACAGAATCACAAATGCCCCTCTGTTATTAACTCACAGTGTCTTAAAGTGTCGCTTTGACCATTTTCTATGTATTACACTACAGTGTAACAAGGTATTTTCTCTTTGTTCATCTCAAAGGAACATACCTGGGAACATCCCAGCAAATGGATTGGGTCGGTGGCTAGCTGCACAATGAGGGGCTGCTAGCCATATTTTAAGGTAGGCTAGGCCAGATACTGCCCTGTAGCCAAATGTAGCCAAATGCCACTCTCCTGCCTGAAGAAAGGAGAAGGTGATCTGAAGACCTGCGGAAATAGTGCTCCACCCTGAGACTCCAGCTCAAGCCTAGAGAGCCCCCCAGCATGCCATGAACAAGCCATAGAGTGCACTTCATGACATAATAGATGACATGAGACATTGAAAAGAGGTTCATTCATTAGAATCACCAACTGCCAGGACAGTCCCCTCAGCTCTGGTACCTCCAGTTCATCTACATCTCAGTGTTTACTTTGCTAAGGAACATAGATATAGCCGTATTGGTAAGGAGAGATGGAGTCTTCAGTCAAATTCATTACCTAGTATTGGGCCAATGAAAAATAACAGCGTCACCTAAAGCTTTCCATACCACAGAGGTCTCAGAGGATAAGCAGTGCCATTATGTTCTGTCTATTTGTTAAAGATTATACCTTTATTGGATAGCTGACAAATACAAGCTTTCGAGACTGACTATAAAGAACCGTCATCACACTTACCTAATATTACAGTATTGCAATAAAATTTTATTTAATCAATATGTTATTTGCCAAAGAGGCAGTGGGATATCATTTCCATTTTTTGTCGTTTTTAAGAAAAACAATTGTACATTTTTGGCACTGCTTAAACATACTTACGAGTCAACAGTTATATAATCAAATAAGGTTTACAATGTAATTCTATTTTCACATTAGGCCGAAAGCCCTTCTGAAATTAGGCATTTTTATCAGGAGCACATGTGAAAAGCTTGTATTTTAAAAAAGTACGAGGATTGGAAGTGATAAGGAAAAAAAGCAAAAGGAAGAAAGTGGGATTCTGTGAATTTGGATGCTCTTTATTTATTACAACATCCTAGTTGGCCTAGGGGAGCAGGTCCAAGGGGGGGAGTCTCCTTACTACAAAATGGGGGAAGGGGGTACAGATCGGGCAATTAGGTCCCCAGTGTGCTGCTGCTTGATACCCAGCTTAAGACCCTGTTGAGTATTTGTGCAGAAATTGTAATGCTTGAGGAGAGACATAAAACAATGTAGTATATATGGTAATTTGGCCACATATTGTCACAGATCTTAGCTTCCCTGGGGGAACTAAAAAGTTCTGATTCTGAAGCCATTACCTCAATTGGAAAATAAAGATTTCTGAACTATAGGCAAAGTTGATCTGCAAAGTTTGTTATACTTCCCTCTCAGAAGAGTGCTACCCATTATATTAGTAAATCCCCCACTGTAGGTGTCCAGGAGAATATTGTTGCGGGCCCATTTTTGTTCCAAATGTAGCCAGAAGTGATGTTTACACAAATATAAGAATAGTGAAATTTCCAAACCGCCCTCCCCAAACTTCCTCATTAGTGAAAATATTCCTTTGTGAATTTCATAGAAACATAAACCCTATAGTTTGTGTATTACTTTATAATTTTTTTATTAAATTATTTATCTGATTTAACTATTATTACTATCCATCATTTAATTGAGAAAGGTAGGATGTGACATGGCGGATGGTACTGCTGGTCATAGATGTGGTGTGTAGTAAGAACAGGGAATGTGCTAAAAGAGTAAGGAATACTAAAGAAAAAATGTATGATTTAGATTTATGTGATTCTCGGTATTTCACAGTATTTAGGCTGGGTGTTACTTTTGAGTTTTTTATGCATTTTACCTGATTATTAATGGCCCTTATATGTCCCAAAGTATGTTGAACTCATTGACCGCATAACGTTTTAATTCTAAATTATTATAGGTGTAAAATCATTGAAGTACGCATTCCAATTTATTACAGGAAATGTCTAGCCCAATTATTCATTTTTATTTTATCTCTCAAAGGCCAGATGACAGCGCTATAAATAGGACTTACAGAGCAAACATACTAGCGCCTTCTGGATTCCAGCATTTTCTTATTGAAGAAGCTTCTTCTTTTGGCTCGGTTATTCCTAGCCCATGTGTGTTTATATAACTCTCTAAAATTAGTAGGGGATTTTTTTGCGTGTGGTGTTTCTGTCCCATTAAAACAATTCGGGACACAATTCATCAAGTGATAAAAATGTCGTAATTTCCTCAAGTTAAACAAGTAATGACTGGACATCACAATAACTGCGGTGTAATGATCTCTTAGCTATCTAAACAGACTTCCTAGCTTATCGTGGAACTAGATGATTTTTCTCACTGCTTGTTATATCTAAAGAGTGGCGTATGTGAATTAATAATAACTTAGCCTTTCCCAGAGAATACCAGAGGAAGTTTGACATCACAAATGTTAAATGAGTGGTGGTCAGGGCTGAACTGGGAGGAGAAAAGTGCTCTAAGCAGCCACTAAATGATTTATGTGTGACCTCTGACTGGATAGTCCCAGCCCCACACTGCGATTTTACACTTGCGCATTGTGCGGTAATCCAGCCTGCGGCCACACATTCAAGAACATTGAACACTTTTATAGAGCCACCAGCAGTTCCAATACACAGGACACCGGCCAGGGCAGATAGAGGGCGACTGTTGTCAGCTGTAAGAGGTGAGGCCATGTAGAGTAGGTGACAGGAGGCTCCAAGTGGGAAGTGGGTAAGAAATGGATAGGAAGTGGACATATACATTCACATGTTGCCGACCTGCCCATTCATGGCTATCTTGCAAACCTAGTTTTGGGGCACCTCTACCAGTTTTAACTCAACACATATAACTATGCTGATTAACTAAACGATCCCCTTTTACAGAAGGGGTTCGTTTAGTTAATCATGGTTGGGAATCTCATAGGAACCACCATAATAAGTCAACTTAATTCTTTCGATGAGCATATATGTCCACCACACTACCAGGCTGAGCTCTACATATCCTTATCAGCATCATGTGATTGGAAGAGCTGGCAAAATTAGAATTATTAAATATTAGAAAGTGAGTCTCTTTCTTGGGATGAGGGGGAATCCCAGTAGGTCACAATTACTAGTTTTGCCAGGGGCTACGAAATGGCGAGTTGTCAGTTGTGTATTATCCGGGCATCACGTACCCATGTATGTATTTTATAGAACTTGGCTATTGCCAGAGAACCGACTATCTGGACATTGCTTAAGCTACCCAAGGCCTTAATAAAGACTAAAATGTCTGGCTAATAATTTTTAGTGCCTGTTCCATTAACAGTTTCATCCAGAATTGTATGTAAACTATTATAAAGTACTGTCGAGCTGCATTCTTCCCACCTGGTTTGCATTCCGAGAGATGACAAGGTTCCAGGTGCATGGGGCATGAACCCCGAGCTGCGCTTCACTCGTTGGCTGTCACTTTTGCAAAGGACGCCAAAGAATGGGCATGTCTTAGAACTGTCATGGGGAACATGTTATCTCGTAGGTTCGATATAAGAAGGGAGGCGTGGGAATAGAACAGCCATTTTAAGATCCTGTCTGTTGAAAGGTGTAACGTTGGAAGCGTTCCACTTGTAGTTAGAGATGCGGCATAGAACAATGGCTATAAAAATGCCCCACTCTGCTGCTCTCTGATATTTTGTTATTGTGGTGTATAAGAATAGATGCGATACACTACACTAGGTGGCACTCAGCTAATATACATGTATAGGTGACGCCTGGATAACATGGCAAGTTTCTTTTTAACGTCATTGTGTTATCAACACAATTTTCTTGTTTCATGTTGATAATGTTCACAGAAGCTTAGCCTATACTGCCACCTTCTGGCTCTCAGATGATTGAACGAACACAAGGGCCTCCTAGAACATTCTCAATGAAACTAAAATTATCCCTATTTTTAGGATCAGTCCTGGAAGAATTTATTTTATTATAAGGAATTTCAAATTAGTCTTACTTTAATATAGGAAAAGATTCTCCACAGTCAGGGCTATATCTGCTATATGCCCCACAGTGGGGGCAGTAAACCTATATGCAACTATAGAAGTCTGAAGTGAGGATTAACAGTACTTGGATAGGAAAAATTTAATTAGGTTGTGAAATTGTTCCCTACAAAAGGCTAAATTGCCAGTAAGGAGACAGGGAGAATATATATATATATATATATATAATATATATATATATATGCTATATATAATATCTGAGATATAACATGGTGCAAGTATTATTACAGCAAGCCTCAATGTACACTTACTTACCATTCTGTTATATACCGACACAAACCGTATCCACTCTATTAACTACATTAGAATAAACACCATTATCCTAATGATAGCACATTACCGGGCTGTGACCGTCATCTTAGGATAGCTGTATAGCTATGCGTGTACAAACTACAAACACATGTGTTAGTGGACTTCAGTCTCTGCCATGCTACTACGGAGGGTCATGTAACACATGTTACATGACCTCCCTGAGCACCTCTGTCTTCGTGTGACCCTGGCTTACACTCTAAGTACTGTGTGTGAATGCTGGATACACTTCACCTGGCTTTACAAGGACCCCAAAATTTAAAGAAACTCTAGACTTGATCTTTCCCTCTTGACTGGAGAAGTCCCCGATCAAAGAGAGTTATTTTTAGTGACAATGATACATGGACATCCATTTTTGTAAGACATATACTTAAGCTTTCAATTTTTTTAAATTTTTTCCCCTTTTTTTCTGCATAGTAAAAAAAGAATTGTATAGAATTGTCATATGAATCCACAATTTATATGGGCTCAAACAACACTTCACCTTTATCACAGAATTGTATGCTATTTCTCTTTTTTTTTCCTTAAAACATATGCTTTTGGTGTCAATATAATAATAGATTGGCCCTTAAGCGCTGTAAAGATGTTTTGTAAATACATTATATTTCTCTGAAAATTGAGCTTTGGGGACCAGAGAGATCTCTTCTTCAGTTGAAAATAGAATCCGAAAGCCTGCAAAATGTTTCATCCTTGAGCATTTATGTTCTACTGTCCATATTTCAGCTCGGCATGCTAGCGAGGAAAATCCACTACTTTACCATAATAAATAGTATTCTACCTCCTAAGGTCTCACTTATTCAGTAGCTTTGCTTTACTGGATGGCTGTATACAGTTTATATTTTCATAAACCTAACATTCTTATGCTGTATGAAATTGTAGCCATTATTTATTTTCGAGCGGTAATATAATAACCATATCTGCAGGAAGCGATTGTGGCAGCCATGGGTCGCCTTCTTAATCTTTCTCGCTGCTTGACTTTTTTTCTGCATCCTTGCATGGCCGTTCGGCATTCTGTAACGCAATTTCTAGGGCCATCCTTTTGTTTCTTTCTTTCTCCAGCTCATTGTTTAACTTCACCACTTTTTTCCAAACCTCATAGTTCTCTTTTTGTAGGCTGAAAAGTAATGAACAAGAAATTTGGTAATGTGTATGAGAAACAGATTAGTGACCCCTACTGTTAAACAAGAATATGAAATAACCAAGAGATGTATTGGTCCTATGTAACTTGCTTGGGACATATTTATCATTAAAGGTAACGTTCAACGCAGTCCATACTTTAATAATTAATTCATATAACATCTACTATTCTGGCCCAGTGACTTAAATAGTATGTGACGTATCATGCGAGGCAGGCAACTTTAAGCATTGTGACAAATGTTAGGCAACATCAACTTCCATGGACACTGCTGCCAATATATGGCCACTTTGTCTAAGTCTAACACTAAGGTGTCTTCTTTCTGGGGGTATTTGTTAGTATCAGACATAGAAACAGAATTCGGTGACAGGAAAGAACCATTTGGCCCATCTAGTCTGCCCATCTTTCCTGATGTAAGGAATCAAACCCCGATCAGTCCTTGGTCCAGTCCCATAGCATAATGCCTATCCCACGCTTGTTTAAATCCCCTGCTTGGAGACTGTTCCATTTATTCAAAGTAGACTTGGTTACATTATCTAAGCTTTTGACCCTCTAGTTTTAAACTGTGACCTTGTTCTAACATTTCCCTGCTATACAACTAAGCTTTCCTCCTGTACTTTATTCAATCCATTTACTTATTTAAATGTTTGTTTTGCATCTTTCGCCTTTCTTCCAATCATATTAAGATCCTTTTTCCTTTTATCCCGCATACCACTTATGATTTTTTCAGACCTCCTCTGAACTCCAATCTGCCAATATAGTTCTGAAGATGGGGTCTCCAGGACTGTATGCAATACTCTAGGTGGGGGTCTTACCAGAGATCTGTAAAGTGGCAGAACCACCTCCCCGTTACTAATGTCTATGCAACCTAGTACCCTCTTAGCTTTTTCTGATGTTTTATTGCATTGCCTGCTTAACTTTAAGTAATCTGAAAAAATACTCCTAAGTCTCTCTCTTCCGTTGTCACTGACAGAACAGAGTACCCAAATGCTATATTATGGCTTGGGATTTTTACATCCCAAGTGCATTATTTTACATTTATCAACATTAAACTGCAGCTGACACTCTCAACCATTCATCTTAATTTACTTAAATCAGTTGACATTTCACTTGTTTCACCTGGAAGGTCTACTCTATTGCAGACCTTTGTCTTATCCGAAAAAAAGACAAAACTTATCATTAAGACCTTCTGTGAAACCCCTTTAAAAATATTAAAAGGTAGTGGTCCCAATACTGATCTCTGAGGTGCTCCACTAGTAACACGTCCTTCCTCTGAATATATACCATTAACTATAACCTCCTGCTTCTTGTTACTCAACCATTGCATTATCCATTAAGCAACAGAGTCAGTAATAGTCAGAAACCGAGTCAGCAACAGATAATACACAAGAAGCATAAAAATAGATCATAAGGAAACAGGCTGTAGTGTCCCAGCACTGAATGCTGAGAGTAGCAAGAAAATATATACTGCCCTCAAGTGAGTGGTTGGTAATAAAGCACAGGTGAAATGTCAGGTGTGCCTAGAAAGCTGGAGATCAAGTAGGTAGTGGCTGTGTAGCTAGGTAGAGTCTGCATTACAGAAATACCCATCTACAACACAAAGCTACAGTGGTTAGAGAAGGTAAGGGCAACAGGTGCACTGATTACCCAGATTCAAGCCCCTGTGGTCATGACAATATCTGGTTTTAGGCTTGGGGAAATAATACTTAAAAAAACACCCTCCAAAAGGTTTGCAGGGGGCACTCATAATATTTAAGAATATAGACCTAACTGCAACAATGTTTGTGAGTTACAATTATTGACTTTTTTATAAATATTTATATAAAGGAGATTAGTAGTATCAATATTTCCACAGCGTCTCTTTTTAAGGTACCTTTGTATTTGGTCATTAAGTTGTTCCCTTTGAACATGTATTTCTCTCTGCAAAATGATGCAGTTGCTGCACCCTTCAGTGATGTCCATGTGGTGCTTTAGTGAGTTTGGGCTTTGCTGGCCAGGTTGCTCTCCTACTGGGATTGCAAAAACGTTTTCTGGACTGGACCCTGAACTATTGTCAATGTCACTTTGAAGACAAGGGACATTATCATAGATGGATTTCCGATGACACTTGAAATCTTCTGACAGAGTCCTTTTGTGTCGAAGAGAAGACACTGCCGTGAAAGCTTGGTGGCTATAAGCGGATGATGTGCAGTACTCTCCTCTGTCAACTTGCCCTGTATGATTGTCGACTTTGTTGTTTCCTATCTTGCCTGATACAAAAAAGTTTGCATTGGGTAAAGTCTGAGTTCTCTTTCTTGGAACTGCTTTCATTGATCCTGGTTTATTCCTTGAAAATGACTCTTCCTCCTGGAGTGTTAACCCATTGTCTGAGATGGATATACCACGAAAGTCACACTCAACGGTCTAAAAAGAGAAACATCTTATGATATGCAATAGCATTAAGTTTCTGACAAGTAATATATCAAGATGATAAAATTCTCTCCACGTTATTAACTATGGAACCCTGCCTTATTTTGTAACACAGATAAAATACTTATTGTAGTTTATTGAGGAGATAAACACTGTAAATACTACACATATTAATTTCATTTGCAAACCGGCAAGTACAGTGCACAGCATTTTATTTTAGTGTATATGAGCATGTATCTAAGTGGAAATGAGATAATCTCACTGTTTGTACTTTGGAGAAGTCTTCTCCAGATAACACATTCTCCTCTGCTGTATCCCATCCTACAGAACTTCGTGGAAGCTGCATTTTTTTATGGTCCCTCTTCTTGGGGGTGGATTCCAGTGGAAGGTCATTGGCTTTAGGAAAGAACTCCTCATGCTGGCTGATCATCACTGTCATAAGCTTCTGGATCTGAGGAGCGCCTGCAGGAGGAAATATTTGATTTGCATTTGAGTTAGAACATTAAAGCATCATGAAAACATATGAACTATATAAATATATTTTTATATCGCTGTTGAAATCCTTTGTTAGAATGTTAATTTTAATTTTCTTGTCATGGATCTTGTGCTTTGACATTTTGGTTCAGATAAAACATACAAATAACTATTACTTAGCTTGTGTTCCCTTTTAATGGATGCCATGATGGAGGGGTTTATGGACTGCTTACTACACTTACAAAGGCCCTCAGCAAGTAACACACATATTATGTCAGTAGGTCCACTAAAGAAAACAGTGTTTTTTTTACTTCTCATAAGGGCCACTGGCTCCTCAATCTTCGGCCTTAGAAGATTGACTCCTATTACCATGGCCAGGTTATCCACACTCATCTTGTTTATGCTGGAATGCTTTTGTACCTCAAACAAAAATCTGCAAAGAAACAAGAAGAACACACAGAATAAAGACTCCATGAATGAAGACCATCAAGTGAGGGATTATCAGAACATAAAAGAAAGAGGTCTATAGACAGATTGTCAATGTGCTTGTGGACATGGGGTCCTTTGTATAGGTGGGAGTAAAAAAGCTGGCCACATCTTCTGCTTTTGCAGGCAGTGGTGATCATGGCCCGGTTAGGAAGTTCAGAGGATTCAACGTCATATCCTATCACTCTTTTCTACTACATTACAAGGAGGTAAAGTAGGTGGCTGGTCTTGTCCTTGCCTACATCACACACACACACACCACCTCTAACCAACGCAGGACACCATTGTTGGGGCGTATTCAAGCTCTCCTGGACATTAGTATTGGACTAACCAACCCTCACAGGAGGCCATACCCCAAGCATAAAATACCAGCAATCCTCAATGTTGGAAGTTAGGATAATTAAATGTCTTATAGTCTCATAACAGGCAATAAAATTACATAAACAATTAACACATGTTCTTTAGAAGGCTGTGGGGGTTTGGGAAATGAGGATACCTGCATATAAAGCACAGAAGGTTGTAATTTTCTTTAGGAAGGAGCAAAATATGCTTCTTTAGTTCTTCTTGACCCTACAAAAATGTACATTTTAGCAATCCTGATTTATTTTGGAAACAGAAAATGAGACCCATACAACATAAGACATTTAATAAAGATATTTTTTATCATTTATAATCCTCTTACATAAACCTAAAACACAGATGGTTATTTTCTCAGCCAATTATTGCTCCCGAAGTCTGTTTGGTTGAGAAGGTTGACTGCTAAGTACAGGACACTGAATACAATATTCAAACCACCTCAGGGGAAACTAGGGATTTTACCCCAGGTCTCCCTGCAATCCAACAATTTCTAAAGAAATGGGCAAATGTAAGATTCTATTGCGGCTCACTTTATCTACATAAATGTTTTTCTTATAACTTATATAAGCTATGACATGAAAAATACTTGTGTATGTTAAATACCTGTGTATGGCCTGTTAGGATAAACATGAAATCATTGGCTCTTAAACGTTTAATATATTGAAGGGTTGCAGTAAACTCATTTATACATTTATCTAAAAGGAGCACTTAATGAACACCCTCTTAGCTGATCAATAGAGTCCACCTTACAATCAAAAATGTAACTTATATTTACTTGATCCTTATCATTGTTGATCTTTTTTTCACAGGAAAGGAAGTCATCATATTGTGACCACGGTACGACAGGTTCTGGTAACTCCCGTAGGTAAAGTTTAAATAAAGATGCCACTGTATGGACATCTGTATCTCTGCAAGAGAAGACCAGCATTAATAATTAGACCTCATACTGCTACTGCACAATACAATATCCCAAGCACCGGTAAAATCAGGACTTCTCAAAGTGTGGTCTTCTAACCATAACTAGGAACACTGGAATTTTGGAACCCTACAGACAGTTTTCTTCTTCCCGTCTGATGATGTAACCATATAGAAAGAAGAAGAAAACTCCTTATAACTTGATTCCAACATTTTAATAAAGTAACAAGTCTGTTACAAAACAGAGCACCTCTTGAAGTCAACTTTGGCCAACTTAGATGACATTGCCAAGGAGCATATACATTCATCTTATTTTATAGTCACAATATTTTTCCATTTTAACTCAACAAACATTAATTAAGTCAAGTTTGTTATTTTAATTTAATTCTATATCCTTCAAACTTCTGGAACTGAAATCCAATGAGATTCTCGCACTAATAAAAAGTATTTTCCTATGCTTCTTATTACAGAAAGTCTTTTCAAAGAATTACAGCTACCTCAACCTGCATTGCAAATCATAGCAATGTTCTGCTGACCATGGCTGTTGGTGTCATATATTTGGGCTCATAAAACACTTGAGGAGATGCCACTTACTGCATATTGTCAGAATCTTTGGAACTTCACAATAAGATTTCAGTTCAATGGTTGGTTTCAAATGTATCACAAATCACAATATATCTCTTGTTTTACTTTGCTTTTTCAAAAGGAGTCTTTAACTTTCACTTCCCTTTTTAGGTTATTTTTGTTGTATATTATTTACTTTAATTTCCTTATTTATTCTGTTCAGATAGTTCAGATGTGTGTGTTGCATGCAATTAATATTACAACACTTTTAAGATTTAGACTGAAGAGTTTTGTTCATTTTTTTCTTTAACATTTGAATCCTGTTTGAGTTTGGTATATAAACCCACCATGCCGTTATCTAACTGTGCCACATCCAAGAGAATGCCATAGTTCACACTATTTTCCGTTTAAAGGGGCAGTTAAGCAATTTTTTATTCTATCGCAGGGTTATGAAACACAGTGTCTTTCAACAACTCACTGCACCCCCTCCAAAAAGAACCAGCAGCATAGTCTACTATCTAGTAGGGTTTATTAAAACAGATCATGTAGGCAACTATGTCTTTATGAGAGAGTTGACATATTGGCCATTAGCCCAAAATCCATGAAAACAAATCTCAAAATAATGGAAAAGCTAAACCTATTGTCAGTAATTATGAATTATTCACTTGTAGCAAAGACAAAAGTAGATTATGTGCTGCCACATAATTGTGCGTGTGGTAAGGAAACGTTCCAAAACTGGTTGGTAGGAAAAGGATATGCCGGGTAGAAGTAACTAAGCTGGTACTAAATGGTGTAATTGTCTATATGTGGCATTGTTAATTAGAACTTTTGTGAAAATATGCCGCAATAATTAACACATTGAGAGTCAGAGGAATTACTGTAAGGTAAACTTACTTGCTAAAAGATGGTCTCTCTCCAGCATCAAAAGCCTCTTTCAACTGCTTAACTAGATTGTCCTGCCCGGGAAGGCGGAATATACCTTCCTCATTGAGTCCTTTCTCACAGATAAAGTCTGCACATTTCTCCATTAATATAGGAACTGTATGCCTTCCATATTTCTTCTCATAGGCAATGGTATCCACCAGACGCTGTCCAAACACAACTGTAAAGAGAAAACGGAGGGCCTCCCAGTCATTCACTAATTGAGTGTTTTATTAGTTATAAGAATGGCATTTGGAGGAATCTATTAAGTGTTAGATTTTCATCATGCAGCTTGGCACACATCTTAATCTTCTGGTCTGGTCCACATGAAATGTGGCATCATTTTGGCCTCTTAACTAACCAAACAAGATAAGATAAGTGACCACACACACACCTCTTTGTAAAGGGTGGTAGAAGACCTGGAGCTGTAGCCACTTCATTTAAATTGTGTTTGTATAATGTTATTAATACCTTAAGATTAAATTATTTATGTTTTCCCAATATGTTTTCCATCAAATATATTACAATACACAAATGCAATAAGTTGAACCCGCCTTCTAGGTGTCACAGACTCCTAATTAGTTTGCAAACTTTTTTCCTATTGTAATTTACATGGCGACAACCCCAGTAATAACTACCAATAAAGTAGTAGTATTCAGTAGACTGTGAGGTAGGTCTGGGATCGCCCCTCGCTGAGGTCAAGGGACAAGCGCTGTCTTCAATCAAACCAGGCAAACAGCAGTTCATGCAAACTGACACAGGGTCAGGTTTATTAGAAAGGTTGCAAGGACAAAAGAAATATAACACAGTAACAAAAGAAATACCTTGCCTGTCCGGCACTTACTATACAACAGATGTCCCTCACTACCAGCTGGAGAGCTTCTCTCTGCCAACTTAACATAATATGTCCAGCAACCTTTACTCACAGGTCTCTCCCACAGTCAGGCTTTCTGTGTCCTCAGCTAGAGAGAACTACCTGCCCTCCTGGCTTCCCTTTTATATCCACCCTCTCATTCACTTAATTAATCACCCAGAAGGTGGAAGACTCAGGTGTTACTCCACATAGGAAAGGAATCTAGGAGAAACATACCTCCCTTCCACCACCAATCCTACATGACTGTCACAAGACCCAAACCAGTAGTAACCCCAATCCAGCTCCTCCTCCCCAGCCTGCTCCCTCTTTTATCATTTACTTATTTCTTATTGATATTTTAGTGATATAAGTAACCCTGAGAGTTGCATAAGACAATGCTATACTCTCAAACAGACTTCACCCGGGTGCATCATCCAGCCAAAATACAGTAAATAAATTAAAAGAAAGAGAGCTTTATATTACAAATTACTTATACATTAATTGTTCTCCACTTCTTTATATGTAATTCAGCTTACTCCTCTTCATTCTATACTAGTGAGAACAAGTCAAGTATCATGAACATTCAATAGAGTTATTGTAAAATGACACCTACTATTATTGAATACCTTACTATTTATGAAATACAGTTAACTAGTACCTACACTGCCTGATATCTAACCTATGTATGGAATACTGTGTTAGCCATTGAGAGAATATAACAATATCTATATCCCTTTAGCTTATTAACCAAAATTTGACATATTTACTATTAAGAAGCCTCTACCTCTTCCCTTCAACATGGCATTTTTCCTCCTGAGAGCCAGGCAAACAAGTCTCATCTTCAGCGCTGGCATGCAAGTGGGACCCCAGTCTGACTTCTCCAAATTCTTAGACATTTCCTAAGCACCCAAAGCACTGTGAGTTCTTGCCTCTTCCGAAGCAGCTCTGACTCGTTGGGAGAATTTACTTTGGCCTCCAAACTCACTTTGCTTTTTGAGGCCTGCCCATACCTGCCTGTCATATTAAAAGGCTTTCTTTGTTTTATCATAATGGATTTAAACCAGTATTTCTTCTACCCCCACCAACCTTGTGAAACCTAATTTTTTAAGGATAATTGGTAACCCTTTCATGTGATGGATAAAAACATAGTCGATGTAAATCAGAATGAAATAGATCTCCAGTAAAGTGTATGCTCATCTGAAGTCAAGAATGGCACTTATACCCCCCCCAAAAAATATACCCCTTGCCCCAAAAATGAGAATGTTACTATGAATGCTGCTGTGTTACCTCCAGATATGGTTCCTGCTGCCCTGCTGATCACTTTCACCCACTCTTCCATCTCTGTTTGGGAGCTTGCCATCAGGACGTAAGGGTCTGGAATCGGTTTGTTCAACTGATCAATTGATGATCCTAAAGACCCAGTATCAAAATAAGCAAGATTAGGTGAAACAATTATAGTGACCTGTGAAACATGAGCAAAGTCCAGTTCTGAAACACATCCTTATCTTTCTCAAATGAGTCCCGGGCATTCATGCGAAGATTAGCATACATTGTGATAATATTGCCTTAAAACTATGGCACAGCAATGGCATATTACAGTTGATGTATATTGTCTTCTTTTAGGGATATATACAATTCTCATCCTTCTAGAGTCACAGTCAAATTGTGCATAAGGCACACTGGGTGCTTTTTGAAAGTTGCTGCTCATGGCAATTGGGCATCATTAAAAGTCATTCAGAGTTGTGGGGTCACTTGCCCTAGGGCCAGTCTGAAAGCCAGCCACCTTCTCTTCTGCTCCACCATCAGCTGCGAGAGAGCTGCACCTCTGCTGGCACAAAACTCTTCTCCATTGTGTATAGGTGGGCGCTTGCAGTTTCTGCACAAGGAATTAGCCACATATGATGCCATAGTGCATAGTGACATGCCTGCTTTAGTCTCAACCTCACTGCTTTCCTTTTATTAAACATTTCAACAAATTGAAAATATCAACAGAAACAATAGCAGTGACTATGAAGGTGCTGGGAGACAATTGGTGGTAGGAGGGCATGAGGATGATAGTAGGGGATAAAGGGATGGGAGCATACAAATAATGGATGGAATACTAGTAACATAGTAACATAGTAACATAGTTCATAAGGTTGAAAAAAGACCAAAGTCCATCAAGTTCAACCTATATACATATTGTGTCCCTACTGTGTAGTAGTAGCGGGCATGAAGATGATTGGTGATAAGAAATACTGGTGGCATAATGTAAATGGGAGAAATCTTGGTATGAGTGTGGCATGTTTGGCTGAGATGTGGAATGTGTATGTTGTTTGGTTGAACATACTCTATGCTTTAGTTTGACTGAATGTTTTTATGAGTTTGCATCAGTTCAGTGAAGCATGACCAGCATGAGTGTCTGCCATAATAATGAATTATTCTTTTAATTTACCTGGAATATTTCTTTGAGGGCAATATGATGACGTTGTGTTATATGATGAAGATGAGGGGGTGAAAGGGTGTTGAAAGTGATTGGGTATTTATTATGGGGGTCCTAAAAATTTGGTGCTAGGTCCCGCAAAGTATGTGCCATGTGCACAACAATACCATGAAATATGGGGCTGGTATTCAATTATTTCCTGGGCACTTTTTATTTTAAAATTCAGATTATTGAGCCCACTACTCATTCAGCCATGCAGAAAACCTGGGATATGATTTGCTAACTCCTTAGTTGCTGCAAAATTCTGTAAATACCTGAACAGAATTAAGTTAACTCCCCTTCCAAAGTACAATCCCTTGCATTGCCAAGTTGGGCCATCTGGCTGCATAGCATTTGCCTCTCACTGAACTATACAACAAATACCCTATTTAAAAAATGTCTTACAGTGGCATGTACAGCTTGCCTTGACAAATCAGATTTTGCTTAGCTGCTCTGCCAACAATTTGCCATTTTAATACCGTACTTTCATTTCCTCAGCCTAAAGACAGTTAATAATAAAAACCTGGAGGGCTTGTGGTTTGGGATGCAAGAATTCAAGGGGTGAATAAAAGGCCAGCTTGGAGTTATTCTCATTTGTACCGACACAACCTGAACATTTTCCCTGCGAAATGATCCAGCAATACATTGAGATACTATACTATAGCCACTATAAAAGAGTTAATGCGGTTTGAGATCACTAACAATGGTGGCATTGTTAGCTAGATGATTGGATTTTAAAAATCCATACAGTACAGTAAAGTGGAATTTCATATATTTAGCAAAGTGTTGGGAGTTATTGTGCTGGGTCATTTTTAAATATTTATTTTTGTGACTTTTTTCTATGAATTACTACAAAGGAGAATTATACATTTACACATGGTGAAACAGGATAATGCCATTAACATGGAACATACAGTATACAGCAAATAATTATTTTCTTAATTAGCCCTTAAATGTGGGACACAATCCTGCTCTGCATTCCTGTGTATGTTCATTTAATTAATATTACTTTTTAGATTTTTGGATTATTAAAGGGAATGCTAGCACTTTTGTTTGCACCAGAGTAGCGTATCCTGTAGGCATCTAGCTGTTTTTTGGACTATTACTCCTATTAAGGTACAGCCGCACCGTTTGGTGTTTTTAGCCAAGGTAAACTAGGCCTATGGGATTACAGCTTCTAGACCTTTTGAGTAGGGGCTAATGACCCTATTAGGGTATTGACCCTAGTGTACCACAGCTTCTAATGTTCCAATTAGAGCATCCCTTGAAACCAACATAGTTATAACATTTCTGCAAAAACCAATGTGGAGCTCATATAATATCATATTTTAGTGCTCTACAAGGACCCTTTGACATGGTCTTGGAGCAGCTAGGGCCACTACCCTGGGTCAGACCTATGCAAGTGACTCATAAGGTAACAATGTTGCTCAACTAGGGCCCTGAGCTGATATGGTGCCAACTATCAGGTTGGCCTTCAGTCCCTCTGCCAATATGGACAACAGTAACTGGGTGTGCCAATAAGTTATAAGACGTACAAGAAGGCACTGAGATCAGAAATAAATATTTTGTACACATTCTGTGCAGATCAATACAAACGATAGGGTCAGTCCTGGTTATTTTCTGGCAGAGACAGATTAAATAGATAATTCAGTAACATCTGCAAGTACCTAGGGTTGCCCCAAGCAGACAATTATTTAATAGTCTCTTGTAGTTCAAATCTGTTAATATAGACTATGACCCGGTTTCTTACCTGGAATAATCTCAAAAATATATTTCCCAGCATCGTCGGGACTACATGAAACCTCGCTGACTCTGCTCATGGGTAAGAACAAGCAGCCCTAGAATAAGCAAAATGGGGAAAAAATTAAAATATGTTATTCAGGGTGAAGCTCGGTTACAAAACAGTTCAATGCAAAGGTATGTATGCTATTTATTGCCAAATTGGGTTAATGGTGTATGGAAATGTGATATGTTTTTAAAGAGTCCACAGCAGTTTTGTTTTTTTCTCAAGAACATTTTATTGATTTCGGACACATATTAAATCAGCAAAATTGTTCTCGTTTCCCTAATTACACGGATACAGCTGACTCAATTTACAGGCGTTTCAGAAATCAGAGCAATTTTTAAGAGAACAGAGAGAAAATGTGCTTCTCACTTCAACGGTCCATCTACCGAAACATACAAGCATAGAAAGTGACGGCAGATAAGACCCATTCGGCCATCCAGTCTGCCCAACCTCTGAATACTTTCCTTAATCCCTGGCCTTATCTTTTATGGAGTTTAGCATTATGCCTATCCCATGCTTGCCCAAATGCCTTCACTGAATTAACATCTACTACTTATGCTGGGAAGCTATTCCATGCATCCACTACCCGTTCAGTAAAGTAATATTTCCTGATGTTATGTTAAAACTTTGCCCCTCTAGCTTTAGACTATGTCTTCTTGTTGTGGTAGTATTTTTTTTAAATAAACTCTGTTACCATGTTGACTCCTCTTAAGTATTTAAATGTTTCTGTCATATCCCCCTCTGTCACGTTTTTCTTCCAGGCTGTATGTGTTAAAATCCTTTAACCTGTCCTGGAACCCCTAAATCCCTTTCCTCACACGTTGAGGTTAGGACGGTATCAGATATTCTGTACTCTGCCCTTGGGTTTTTATGCCCCAGGTGCATTACTTTGCATTTATCTACATTAAATGCCAGTTGCCACAGATCTGACCATTTTTCCAGTTTACCTAAATCGTTTGCCATTTGTCAAAGTGTTGTCAGCAAAAAGTCATACCTTACCATCAACACCTTCTGCAACATCACTAATAAGAATACTAAAGAGAATGGGTCCAAGTACAGATCCCTGAGCTACCCCACTGGTAACCCTTTGTTGTCTGTCACTCAGCCACTGCCTGATCCATTCAACAATATCCATTCAACAACATTCAATAATATCAAAACTCAGAGATTGCAGTTTATTGATAATTCTTCTATGTGGGACAGAGTCAAAAGCCTTGCTGATATTGATATGCAATGTCTACTGCACCACCTTCATCAAGGTATCCTCTCAGGCCTATTTCTCTTTACCTTAGACAACTGAAGTAGAACCTCCATCTCGATAATCTCACATTTATCAAATGATTAATTAGTCTTTATTCCTAACTGAGGTCCCTTTCCTTCATTTTCATCTGTAAAAACTGAACAGAAATATTCATTGAGGCTTGACCTTTTTCCTCTTCTACACACTTTGCTTCTTAACTAATCCTTGTATTACTTTCCTTTATATATATTATATATATATATTATCTCCCTTTTTTACTGACAGGGCAATTCGCTCTTCTGCGTGACATCTGGCAGCTCTTATAACTTTCTTTGCTTCTTTCTGCCTAATCTTATAGCTCTGTCGATCTTCCTCACTTTGGTTTTTTGTATTTACTAAATGCTTACTTCTTGTTTTTACTATTCTGTTCACTTCTGCCACACTTGCCACAGTGATATGAACCCAGGAATTGCTGTTCCAAGCATGCATACATCTGGCATGATGTGCACTAAGTGAGATCTCCAGTCTTGCTCATACCTTATGGAGGAATGTGTGTCCTTAGAAAATTGGAAAAATAAATATTTCTGGCTTATCTTGGTTTCTCTTACAAGAGCCAATTGCCCCCTGGACTGCTATTACCTGGGAGATACCTGGTTGCCACTGTTGATAGCATTTAATTACCATAGTATAGCCAATGCATACACTCAAGACAGGTTTCTGTGAGTCTAGCTCTGATGCTAATTTAAAAAGGACAGCAATACACTCATGTCCAGATACAGTTCTCCCCAGATCCTATGTATTTCTTCTGTGCATTTATTACTGGAATACTGCTGGAAGTGGCAATTAAAGATTATTGTCACGATTTTCTTTTTCCTAATCACCTAATCCTATATATCGCATTTGACTGCACTCTTGTGTTTTTATTACTTTCCATCTTGGTGAGCTAATGTTGGGTTGCGTAACTATAATGTGTAAGCTGTGAGTTACTATAGTATCTAGCTATATCTAGCAATCTGTTATAGATAGGCAATCTCTGCTGCACAATGCAAGCACTCAACTCATATACTGAGGTACAAATTTGTAAAAAAAAAATAAAAAATCTCCTATTACCATCAAAATGCACAGCGTCATACTCATAATAATGTGACGAAGAATCCCACCAACTACATCACTCAGCATTTTGCATAGGAATTGCTATTTATTAATAATGGTTATAAAATGGCTAATATTTATCCATATCATTGTTCATTGATTAGACATTGTTCTTATGTGTAAATGATGACTTGCCTTGAGGGCTGGATGTGCCTTTTGCCATTACCTGCTGCTTGCTGTCATCCTCATCCTTGTAGTAACACAGATGCTGTCCATGAAGCTTAAAGAACTTCTGCTGCCAATTCTTGACAAACGTTTTCTGTTGTTTTTTCAGCCAACCAGTTTTGACCGGCTTCTCCAAGGGATTCTGAATATGCATTCTATTAGATGATGAGAACTGGTCACCGGTCATCATGCTGACTGATCTGACTGTAGAATGTGAACAAAAGGAAAGTCAATGACCTGAGTGGAAAAAAAAGCAATTGCGCATAATCAAAATAAAATGAATAAAAAAGGGCAATATATTGATTTGAATCACCCTCTTACAGTGTACTGCAGGGTTTTGTCTATAAGAAGAGTCAGAGAAAGAGTTCATATGACTTCTGTCTGTCATATCATAAAGGAAGTAGCTGCAAACTGGTTTCAAAATATACTTCCTCTAGGGCGTAGGAGTGTTTCTCACTGAGCTGAAGGAGAGATATAAATAAGAGCAGTTTTAAAAAAAATAGCATCTGCCTTTTACCAGTTATCTGGTCATTTGTTTCCCAAGGCACTTTCTACTGTTTTAAAAAGGTTAATGGCCCAAGCACTGAAAGTGTTTACAATACATATTTTACAAGTAGTAGACAAGGTTGAGACTTTGAAGGTTTAATTTTTATGCA
The DNA here is from genome assembly GCA_009364415.1 of Spea multiplicata. Taxonomy (NCBI): domain Eukaryota; kingdom Metazoa; phylum Chordata; class Amphibia; order Anura; family Pelobatidae; genus Spea; species Spea multiplicata. The sequence goes on along the minus strand of VKOC01002516.1, from coordinate 1,576 downwards.
GTGATCTGTTTTTTATCTTAAACATGAACTAAGTAAAACTAGATAGATGAACTGCCATAATGGTTTCATCACCACGACAACCAGTGAAATGCTTTTGCATTGACTTTGCAGTAGAATTTCTCTTGGTAACTATGGATCTTCATCTTCAGATGGTAACATCTATGGGAAACCTTCGATAAGCCTATTGAAATCCCAGCCTGAATGATGTTACTGTTTCATTGCTTACAAATTTCACATAAAATAGGTCAATCCATATATTCTTCACCTATATCCTAATATTCACTAATTATTGTTCTGACACCTTTCTATCAGAACCAGCATTAACCTTTTAAAGCAATTTGAGCTACAGTAACTGGTCTGTTGGATTTGACCACATGAGCCAGCCTTCACCCTCCATCTGCATCAATGAGCCTTGGCTGCCCATGACCCTGACGCCGGCTCACCGCTTTTCCTTCCTTGAACCACTTTTGAGCACTGCAGGTACTGAGCACTGCAGGGCAGGTGCACAACAGAGGAGCTGCAGTTGTGGAGATGCTTAGACCCGTCTAGCTATCACAATTTGGCCGTTGTCAAGATCACTCAGATCAGAGAAGTGGTAGATAGGGCAGAAGGGAGTGAGAAGGGGGGGTTAGGGGGTAGATATGGAGAAGGGAGAAGAGCGTGAGAAGGGGTAGATTGGGGAGAAGGGAGTGAAAAGGTGGTAGATTGGGCAGAAAGGGAGTGAAAAGGGGGTAGATGGGCAGAAGGGAGTGAGAGAGGGTAGACTGGGCAGAAGGGAAGGAGAGGGGGTAGATGGTGAGAAAGGGGTAGAAAAGGGGAAAAGGTAGATAGTGAGAAAGAGGGTAGTAAGTAGTGAGAAAGAGGGTAGTAAGTATATTGGAATAAACAGTGAGAATGAGTGAGAAAATAAATGAATGTGCGGATGCATTGCGAGAATGAGTGAGAGAATGATTGAATGTGTGGATGAATTGTCTGGGAGGGAGATAATTACGGTAATGTGTTTGCAAGAATGCATTAATGAACAGTGAGAATGAGTGAGAGAATAAATGAATCTGTGGAAAATGTGTGAATTAATTATGTGAATGAAAGTGTGAATTAGTGAGTGACTGTAAAAGTGTTTGTGTGTATGATAGATATATAATTGATTTGTGGAAAGGCAAAGATGGCACAAGCAGGATGTTTGAGCCTTGGGGCCCAAGATTACACAGGCAGGGTGGTTATGGGACAAAGATAGCATAGGCTGGGCTGTTTGGGGACAAAGTTGACTCATGCTAGACTGTTTGGGGACAAAGATGGCAGGTCCTATGTGTGTAATCCGGGTGCTGGTCAGGCTCTATGTGGGCAGTGTGGACGCCAAGGCTGGCTTTGAGTTGTGCAATCTATCATCTATGCCTGTAGTTTTTACCTTTACTGCTGAGTTTTTATGTGATTTCCAGTTGATATATACCTACAATGCTATGTTTCCATACATTATTATTGTATACTTACAAATATGGGATTTCTATGTCTGATTCTATGCCTCCAGTGCTGAGTTCACATGTGAACAATAATAATAACACTATTATATATATATATA
>VKOC01002515.1:0-61101 GCA_009364415.1 Spea multiplicata | reverse complement strand
TTATACTATTTTAAACTATTTTTTTTTATTCACGGTACCCGGAATAATTTATTTAGTATAAAAGATTTTGGGAATAGATACTACGAATGAACACAGATAACAGTAATGGGATTTTACAACTTTTGGAGTGTGGACTTCAATGAGAGCTCAACTCGCTTGGTCAGGGAGCATACTTAGGTCTCAAAACGTGCCATTTGCTGGCCCTTCGGATGTAGGCAGCAACCACTAAGTTATCACATGCATTAAAGTGGGGGCCATTATTATTATTATTTATTGTTTTGTATAGCGCCATCATATTCCGTAGCGCTGTACAATGGGTAGACAGGACATATAACAAGTTGACGTACAGAGACAACAGGCGACCATCTTGATTGCCCCGTCCTATTAGTCTCAGGGAAAAAAAAAGTTCTGGCACTTGGGTCGTTAGAAACTAAAAAAAAAAGTCACGTTAGTAAAATCAGCAACTTCTTAATGATAAATTGTATCCATTTACAATTCCCACGGTGCTCAAGCTGGATTTGGGGAATTAAAGTCAATCATTGGCTTTGCTGGTATGTTAAGAGTTTTGTGATGTCAGAGGTTGACTCTCTGCAGTCATTACAACGTCCGACGAGCCTGAAAATGAAGGAGAAAAATATAATTATTAAAATTCTCCTGAGAAAAAAGCCCTTCCAGGTAAACAGGCTCTTCATTCTCCGAATCCCCAAGGTGCGCACTTAACATATGGAGAATATATAATTAGCGGAGGTTATGGTTTTGTAAAACAAACGGAAGCAGCAATTCGCCCAATTATTTTATGAGCCTAAGAAAATGAGAATTTTTTTTTAAAATTGTTCCTTTTATTAGGTGTCCTAAATTCACAGAAATATATTATCTATACAATTCAGACAAAAATATTCAAACGAAGACCCCACCGGAGGTTTATTCACTGGGGCCGAACAGCTTTATACAACAAAAAAAAACAACAAAAAAACCTTAAATCCTGTTTTATTTACTAGGACACACAAAAATACAAAAAATCTTGCTGCTGGGAATGTTTGGCTAAATTCAGGATTGTCGGCAATTCTGTGAAAAGTAATTTCAGAAGCAAAAACTGGTTTCTCAGAATTTGTAACTATTTTCATTCTTTGGGGGTCTTTTTTGCAACATTTGTTTCCATAAATAATCTGTAAATGTGTACTATATTTGAGAAAATAGCAAGATAGAATGCAGGTATTTTCAGAGCTTTTATATAAATATATATATATATATTGCCCCATAAATATATATGGATGCAATGCCTATGGGCAGGCACCTTGGTGTTCACCAATGCTTAATTTCTAAGGCCACTAAGTCATTAATAATAATAATAATAATGAGTAATAATTACACTCCAAGAAAACAAAATCTGGATTATCTGGTGAATCTATTTTTCCGCTATTGGTTGGTGGCCCCCATTCTCCCATGATCTCCAGAATGTGCCCATAGGCATAAAAACATCTGGCGGCTGCTGGTCTAGACCAAGACGCTCTCCTTCGGTGTAATTATGTTTAAATCCGTGACAATTTAATTTCTCACTTTGGTTCGCTGTGTCTGTCTCTGTGACAATTTATTACTTTCACCGGACTGCTCGAGCAATTTATCAACCCTTTTGTAGTAAGTCTGGCATGTAGGCAAAGGAAGAAAGAAATTCATAAATTCATGATATATCTATCCCGTCTTTTTTATCTGGAATATGGGAACACAGATGAAAAGGTACTGGTGATGTGGCAGATGTCTCTCTGTCATGTATAATCACTTGCTGGGCTCGCGAAAATTTATACCGTAAAGCAGACTCAGAAAAAAATATTAATTATTCTCTTTATCGCTGTCATTCAATATATATATATATATATATATATAAATATATAATCCATACAGGTTATGGTCTAAACACACAATAAAAAATATTTGGTGGGGCATAGTGATGTCAGAGGCCTCTCATCGACACCCCACCCATGTTTTGTGGTGTGACATTCCCTTCCTTTATGGTCTTTTTAATTAAAAGTAAGCAAATTTATCTTTTTTTTTTCTTTTTTCAATTGCTTTATTAATGAAACAGGAAAGTTATCACTGAACAGGAGGTTATACGCGAGAAGAAAACGATGGTTCTTACAAACCACTGAAAAATTGATTCCTCGCCTAACCTCTCCTCCTACGTTGGCTAAAAAAAAATGGATACAAAAGAGTAATCCAGAAAAAAAAAAGATAAAATATTCATGGATGTTCCAAGATTTGCTGCAATAAAAAATGTCATGGTGGATCAATATCAAAATGCTAAATATGATATTTTCCAAAAGAAATCTAAATATTACATTTCCCATGTCCACTCATATGTTCAATAATGGTCCAACCCCCACTCTGACCATCACTCAACCATAATCTTCATCCTTCTACTTCTTCTACTTCTTCTATTTTTCCTTCTCCTTCTTCTTCTCCTTCTCATTCTTCTCCTTCTTCTTCTATTTTTCCTTCTTCCTCTCCTTCTTCTCCTTCTTCTACTTTTCTTTTTCTTTCTTCTCCTTCTCATTCTTCTCCTTCTTCTCCTTCTTCTTCTCCTTCTTCTCCTTCTTCTTCTTCTTCTTCTTCTTCTATTTTTCCTTCTTCCTCTCCTTCTCCTTTTCTTTCTCCTTCTCCTCCTCCTTCTTCTCCTTCTTCTTACTTCTTTTTCTTCTTCTCCTCTCTTCTTCTCCTTCTTCTCCTTCTTCTTCTTTCTTTCTTCTTCTTCTATCTTTTTTCCTTCTTCCTCTCCTCCTTTTCTTTCTCCTTCTCCTCCTCCTTCTTCTCCTTCTTACTTTCTTTTTCTTTCTTCTCCTCTCATTCTTCTCCTTTCTTCTCCTTCTTCCTTCTCTTCTTCTCTTCTTCTTCTTCTTCTTCTTCTTCTATTTTTCCTTCTTCCTCTCCTTCTCCTTTTCTTTCTCCTTCTCCTCCTCCTTCTTCTCCTTCTTCTACTTTTCTTTTTCTTTCTTCTCCTTCTCATTCTTCTTCTTCTTCTTCTTCAAGTTCCAAGTTCCTCTTCGTTCAGATGGCAATTTCCGCCAAGCTAAAAAAAAAATTGCATTTCCCGTGGTCCTATTTTTAGCAGATATTGAAAAAGCTCTGCGTGGAACCTGTCAATTATCTCTTTTTTCTTCAATAACTTCAGGATAACAAGCGACAATTAGTTGCTTTGACTGCTGTTTTTGTAACAAGGGAAAAAGCCTCCACTGATACCACCGAGTTTCACGCAACTTAATTTTTCCGCTAATTGCCGAAGCCCATCAATGCTCTTCACGCATGTGGGGAGCCTTTTAATGATACAAAGTGTTCAGATGGAAGTGACCATCTTTACTGGCAACATATTATCCGTCCGTGGATAGTTCTGAGTGAGGTGAAAAGGGGAGCGGAGCAAACTAATACCCATCTCGCGTGGGCTTCGTTAGGAGTTGAGGGACACGGGAGGGCGAGAGAAGGATAAGACAGCGAATTCAGCTACTTAGAGTTATTCATTAAGTTAATGAGCTACTGTAGCCAAATGGCTTATGTAAAATGTCAGTAGATGCGATTAGCATAATTGAAGCACGTGTCTATTTTTAGATATTTTCCCATTGGGATAAAAGGAAGAGATCCACTCAATAAAAAAAAATAGATTGCTAGAACCTGACATTTATAACGTTGCAAGTTTAGGAGCCGGCAAAGGAATCGGTGTTAATCCAATTTAAAAAAAAGTTGTGCCATCTTCCCAAATCCAACACCACAAAGGTCTATCTATCCACAATAAACGTATGAACCTGTGTAATGAATGATTATTCCTCCCCATTGAAGATGCTGTTCCATCTGCTCTGTTGAGTTTAACACTTTAGGAACTAAATTCAGCCTTAGAAACACCATTAACCATTATTTTATTAATTTTTCCTGGGATCATTAAATTGTCACGTGACTCAAAAGTAGGCCACTGATAGGATGTTGCCGTAGAAAGTGAAATAAAGCTTCTTAAAGGCTTTGGTGATGTTTTATGTGATTGCTGAACATTCCAGCAAATATGTTGTTTATCTGTCCCTATTGAGAGCGTCTCAAGCTGTTAGCAAAACATTCGGGGGGTGGGGGGGTTATAACATCCATTGCAAGTGAAGAAGAGACCTTTGAGGTGCTGAAAGCTTATGTTATGCTGCATATTTATTTGCGTTGAGCCAATAAAAGGTATCAATTTTGACTAAAGACCCTCAAACGACCTTGACCCTCATTTCAATCGACGGCAACCCGATGGCAACTCAGCGGGAGACCTACGAGGTCCAATCCAACAGCCAATTGGCATTGGCTGAATGGATTCCACGCTCGGACCTTAGTGAATAGCCTTGTGCCTCGTGGGGTCGAGCTGCAGCTACGTCCCTGCGATCCAGATCCTCGTATATATGAATAACCGTCTGAATTATTGAAGGTGCTTTTCTAGAAATCAATCTGGAGGCGATAGATGCTGGCTGCTGATGCTCGGCTGTACCGAGCGCGAATTGTCTTCCAGATGACATTTACAATCTGTCTGAATCTAAATAATTTATGTAGGTACCAAAGTGCTAAGAATAAGCATGTAAAAAATGTATTGGGCTGTCAGCAGCCGACAAAATAAATTATTCTTATATTTCTGAATATTTTTCTTAAAAAAGAAAAAAAAAAAAAATTATAAAACATTACCGATATCCCTGATCCACAACAGGCTCAAGTTTGTTTTTGTGTATTTCTGTATTGGTTATTATATGCAATCTTATATAAAAATTACCGAAATGGGCTGATTTAGGACAATCAAAGACCATGTTTTGGGGCAGAAAGGTTCAGTATTACACAGGATGATGTCAAATTTAACCTTTTATATTCTTCTATAAATATAATGCAACAATATAGTTATACAGGGGAGACCAGACCTGGACTGGCCATTTGGCAAACCGGGCAAATATACATGATGGCAGATTTAAAATCTAGAATTTATATTTTTTAATTAAAACATTAATTTCCTTTAAAAATGTTTTTTTTATTATTTACTGACAAATTTACCTTTTTTTTTTTCTTTAAATAGAAGTATTGTTAAGCTCAACAGAAAAGTTCTATTTTTTTCCACAATGCAGCTGCAAAAATATATATATTAATTCCTGATTTTTTTAAAAAAAAACAATTATTTTTAAGAATAGTTATTTTTAATCAGCAGTGCATTTTTACCTGATTGGTCGTAGCCGTAAACACCCTGCATATCACCCAGTACAAAAAAAACCCCAGCGTAAGAAGCCACCTTGGAGTATCTCTGTCAGACCTAGTCTGTGATGTCATTTGTAAAATGATGGCTCAGAATAGAGAGGCAATTACACGCCGCGTGACACCCCCTGGAAATATATTCCACTATTACAGTAATAAAGTGTCCTTCGTGTTTCGGGGGACGTGACGGATCAGGTCCCTCAGTGTTTTGCTTTTCGGATACCTAAAGACCCGGAATAAATTGAAAAACCTCTCCGGGAATTTCAAACAGATCTACGTATGAATAAAGGCGTTAGCGTGAGTGATTGGTTTTATGATGGATTCTGTTCTGATGAATGGCTGTTTATCTTAGTACTCTTTGGATCAGATTCTTTCAACCAGTCATATAAACACCTTAAATATATTAAATATATATATATGAACCTTTATCTAAATAAATTAAACCAAATGACTCCTGCAGTACCCCGTGACTCCAGCAATAATTACCCCTAGGGTACACGCGCCATATGCTCACATCATTATCTCTTATAATAGCTAAGAAAACCAACAGCCACGTTCTAGCTGCTACGGTTCACAACTCCCATCATGCGCGAGTATCCAAATAATGCATTGGCAGCGCCACACCTGGGAACTTTCTAAAAAAGTTGAGACTCTTGAAACATTAACCCTTTAGGAGCCCATTGTGACGGAATCCCAGTTATTCCCTAGGACTTCATTTGATCAATTTGCTGGGGATTGTAGTCCACAAAACCTGCAGAGTGACTACCAATTTTTCCATATTACCAAATGCTGAGCATGATGGTGGTTGCAGTTCATAGCAGCCATAGTGACAGTGATTAGAAAAATGGGTGTAAAAGAAGCACTTTCCACCCGGGGAGAATTACACAGAAAAAATATCACAGATGCACGCGGTGTTAGGATGTCTCGCTCGAGACATAACCTACTCGCTCATCACTGGTTGTGCAGGAGTCGTGTATTTAGCTTCAGCGCTGCCCTAGGAATAACCCAGGGCAGAGCCACTAGCCGCCCCCCCTCCCTCCAAGCTGGGTGTCCTCACTGCTGAGCGCTGAGATATGACATCAAATCCTGTTGCCCAGCCTTTTAAGGACATGTGATGTCATACGAAGGCTGACTCAGTCTTCCATGTTGTTAATAGGCCGGTGGACGAGATCCGCGGTGGTGCTGCCAGTCGTAGTTGGCCTAGGCCAGAATTTACCATCGTGAATGATCCATATCCTGTATCCAATAAAACAAAATGGCGGCCTTATTAGAGTCTTATGCTGATGAATCCCAAATCTGACCTTGGGAGACCAGGTAAGCAAAAACTGCAGATATTGTTACACCTCCCCTGACATTCACACATTGATGAATGAATGATTCTGACCAATTTAGGCTTTGATTGTGACATTTCTGGAGGGCAGAGATAGACAGAAAGTCCTGGCAGAGAAGAGACTTAAAGAGTCAAAGGCTTGCGGACGCTGCCGGATTTCTAGCGCAAAACCCCCAAAAAAACACGGATCTATTTTGAAAACACAAAATGTCACTGAACGTTCAATCCTGTAATTATCGGCAAAGTGTTTCTGTGCAAAAAAGCCCTGACATTTTTAGCTTGGTGGCTTAAAAGCAGACGTCGGCTGGTGGGATTCCACCCCGACCTCCGCAGCCGGGGGTGACAACGCCAGCCAGGAGGTGGGCAACAGCCCCTGGTGCAAGGACCTTTTATAATTAAAACATTACGGATTTCGCCTCTATATATTTTATGTATATTTGTTTATTGCTAGAATTGTATTTGTTATTCAAAAATGTTACTTTATAATCTCCAAATAATTTACTTGAATGATAGATTTAACAGATTGCTGGCAACATCGTAACCGGTAAGAGGTCCGGTGACAGATTGGTTTGCGCGGCGGCAAAGTGATTATCGCTCTGCCAGCAGCGGGCTTTCAGGCGCTCCGTCTTCTCTACGTGTTAGCGTTTAAATCCCTCTAAAGAAATCACAAAGCACTTACAGTAAATTCGCCCGTCCTGATCACACCTGGCATCTTCCGAGATCCAGAAGGGAATGTCACTCCATTAAATGTGTCGGGCCATGCGCCGTCGGGGGATTCAACACCTTCGCTCATGCCGAGGTAAACATTATTAAGCCAAGAATCACATTGTAGCAATGCTAACAGAGAAGCCCTACTCAGTTTTTATTCCTAGTATCAGAAGAAAAATGATCGTTTTTTTAAACCAGTTTTTGCCCCATAAAATAATGTTTTCAGGCAGCTGCATATCAGCCATTTGTATGAGATCTCGCTCTGTTATCTGAGCCCCGATCTACTAAATAAGCACCCTGCCTGTGGGAAAAGAATAGAATGGCTCAGTCTTAATCACACTCTGACTAATAGAAGTCTATGGAGGAACGGACTTCATTAGCATTGCCGTAAAGAATTGTCTCAGTGTAGTGTTTGAGCCGGGAAAGTCACTTCAAAATATCACATGACCGACAACAAATTAGATAAAATCATTTTTTTTTCCATGGGAAGTGTCTTGCTGCAAACATGTAAATGCTGAAGGTTATTTATTGAAAAAATATAAATATGATAGATTTTTGGAAATGTATATGTTATTTTGGGTGAAACTTCACCTTTTTTAAAAAATAAATAAATAAAAAAGCTTGCTCGGCCATATGAATATTCTTTTTTTTTTCATGGGTTTTCATAAATGCGCAGATGAGAAATAACCGACGGCTGAAATAAATGTCACCCAGCCAATAACGTGACATAACTCGGCAATTTAACCTAACCTCCCTGGGCGAAGTGATAAATTAGCCCCATGTGACAAGGGTAACACGTTGTTCCAGTTGTTCTGCTGGAGAAAGAACTCCCAGGGATACATCAATGAAAATATTTTATTATTTCTAGTGTGAAAAAGTAGCAAAAAGTGGAATAAAAATGAAATAGGTAAAACTGGAAGAAACCGCAGAATCTGGGCAATTATCTACTTAATTGATCGCTGTTGCCTAAAGGGATGACTATTAAAGCTCTTAATGGGACTTATTTACTAATTTCTGGATAGTGCTCTTTAATGGGGAAATATGCCTATTATTATTATTATTATTAATACTAAATAAATGGTCTTTAACAGTACTTTAAGGCGCTTTCTTTTTGTTTGTGCCATTTATTCACTTCAATGTATCAAGCATACATAATCCGCAGTGTTTAGACGTTTCCAACAAATTTAGTTTTTTTTCTATGACTTAAAAATGAATAAATGTCTACCAGAGAAATTTTCCTTCTTCCTTTCGTATTTGAAGACAGACTCTGTAGACAGACAGACAGACAGACAGATAGACAGATAGACAGACAGACAGACAGACAGACAGATAGATAGATAGATATAGACAGAACGGATAGATAGATAGATAGGATAGATAGATAGATTAGATAGATAGATAGATAGATAGATAGATAGATAGATAGATAGACAGACGGATAGATAGATAGATAGATAGATAGATAGATAGGCAGACAGATAGACTGATAGACAGATAGACAGATATATAGACAGACAGACAGTTATTCAGGCACTTGTTAGGTGTACTTGTGACTCTCTGAAGTGAACGAGACGTAGCCATCACTTTTACAGCTTAAAGTGGTTATTATTCTTCGTAGATGAGAGCAAGCGAGAGCTCCAGACATCAAAAGCCCAATCTGTAACTCCGGCCACATCCAAGCATGACAATTTTATGACCTTTAATACCGCCTGTTGCCAATAAAGGCTCATCGGAGCGCGTCGCGGCAAACAGTCGCGGTGTCTCCACGAGAAACAGTCTTGGATGTTCTCCACGATCGGTCAATCACATCCTGCTCGGGATAATATGAAAACGCCATGCTCTGTTTGTCGTCCGGTGATACACTTCCTAATTATAGCAAGGCTGACAGCTCGGGGGAAAAAGCAATATTTTCTGTTGAATAATGGGAAAAAATAATAGCGGGATTTCATACCACCCATGGGTCATTCAGAAATGGATAAGCATACGATATCTTTCCTCTTCCAAACCCTCCTTAGAGCGTGAATATTAAGAATGTTCCAACTTCAATGTTCCAAAGATAGAACATCGCCAAGACGACATGGATACAACGTCCATCATCTACTGAAGGGAAAGTACCAAAAAAATAAAAAAAAGTGAATATTTCATAAAGTCTTTCTAAGAATTGGACTGGCCAACGTTTTTTTTACATTTTATTTTCTTTTAACCCCTTAATGACAAAGCCCCTACATGTACGAGCTCAAAATGCATTGTTTTCAATGGGTTTAGGGGTCGCCCATTGTCCTTAAGGGGTTAAAGAGTGTGTAACATAGGGCAACGAGAAGATCATTTTCGGATACTAATGGTATTTGTCCTTCTTCTTTTACGATGTGGCTCGTGGACTATTTTGAAGGTTGACTTAGCCTCCTTACGACATTATGGTTCTCTCTCTCCTCTCTCTCTCTCTATCTCTCTTTCTCTTCCACCGTGAAAACTTAAAGAAACCACCCAATTTGGTGCTTTTCGCCTTTGTTTTATTTGCTGTCCCTCCTCTTTTTTTTGGGCATTCAAATGAATTCACTAATTCAACAAAATTAATTAATATAAAAAATGTGTATGACTCCGGATGCGTCGGACATGGACAGAGAAGACCGCAGAATAACCTTGAAGTTGAGAATATTAGAGGAGCGACTGGAATATCAATGAGATCGGGACGGAGATTGCCGAAGATAATAATGTCGGAAAAGATCTTTTCTTAGTCCATTATAGTTCTTTGGAGACAAAGCTATGGAGCAGACTGGAGGACAGCGCAGCCTGAGTTCTAGAATAATCTCTTCTAATGAGCTACAAACTCTATAACCAGGGGTTTCCATTTCCACCAGTCCTTGTCTGCTAACGAGGAATAAAAATTGGATCTACTATATGAAAAGTATTACGTAAACTAGTAATAGTTTGCTTTTTGACCAATAACTTTCTTGGCTGCTAAAAATATGAAGCGAAGGGGATAGGTGTTAAAAAAAATTATTCCGTGGGAAAAATTGCCTTTTTCACCAAACTATTCCAACGGTTGCCATGTTAAAAAAAAGGGAACTTTTCAGACACAGAATGTTCTTTTTTTTATAGAATGTTTTGAATTTAACCATAAAGTTTCAGGAAACGTTGCCTTCCTTGAAGTTCCCAGAGCCCCTTTGCAGGTATCCCTGATGTTTTAGTTTTAGAATTTTTACAAGGCGCACGTAAAACATTTTTAAACGACATAGAATTCTCGGGTGCTTTTTAAATAAAACACAAGCTGGCGCTGAGCTAACGTGTGGATAAATCCAGCTTTTTTGAACCGGGAATCGATTCGGGGGGGCAGACGCGAGAGATACCTCCAGGATAAGAGTAGACACGATGGAGGAAAATTAGGAAATACTGTGATCCGGGGAAGAGAAGAAAAAATATGATTCCTTTTTTTTTTGTACAAACCTTAAGCTAGAATGTAAAATTAACCCTTTACACAACCTGTATATCCAAAATGGGCACATTTGATATAATAACATTTAGTCTCGTGTGACCGAGAATGCTTAAAAAGTACCCAGAGATGCCTTCACAGAGCCAGACTTTATGTCCGTTCCTATTGATACTTTATTAACCCCTTAAGGACAATGGGCGGTCCCTAAACCCAATGCATTTTGAGCCCGTACATGTACGGGCTTTGTCATTAAGGGGTTAATACAGTTCGATAATAAGTATAGTATTAAAAATCTCGAATTCCTCACATTTTGAGTAACATTTATATTTTTCTGTGTGTTCTATTGTAGAATGTTTTGGAATCCGTGATAAACAGTGACAGACGCACAGCGCAGAGTTGGAGGAAGAAAAAAAAAAAGCCAAAAAAAAAACCCAACAACTTTGCAGCAGGTGGGCAAACAGATGATTTGGTGGGATTTGGAGAAATGATTTATTGCTATGAGTAAGAAATGAACTGTGTGAACGCTCAAAAAAAAAAAAGAACTGGATTGCCTGATAGTATTCTTTTCTTAATTGAAAAATGGCCTCTGTGCAAAGTCTCTTTATTGTTCGGTGAAATTGATGATTCGTGGATACAAAGATATTCTATTTTCCAGCTCAGACATACAAGACACACTAAGTAATTAAATTCGACTTAGTCAATTAAAAATAAGTGGTAGAGGTCAATACGGTGGGGGGGGGTAGAAATGCACAATGTTATCCTGAATATAGAACAAGATCAAGGACTGAATAAGGTTTGGGGTTTCCTTGTCTAGACGGGCCGGATTGGGCACTCTGGGTCACCTGTAGGGGTGAATGTAGCCGCTGTTGAGTTGGTCATTTGAGGCCGTCAGTCAGTCTAGCTGGCAGTCCGGTCAGCTGGTGAGTCTGTGAGTCCTGTCGGGTTTAATGGAGTTCCTGAGAAGTCAAGTTGACCTTGTAAAGTTGGGGCATTTTTGTCAACTCAAATCAAGTCACATTCCTGCAGCTATGCTTTTCACGGCGGAGTTAGCCGTCCGATCTGTCAATTTCTGTCCTAGCAGAGAGTCTATCAACTCTGTTGTCCAGTTAAAATGTAATTCTGATGATTATGGGAGTCCCTATTGAAGTTGATTGATGCGTCAACTCAGCGGCACTTTCAGCAACACTGCGAACAGTTGATTGATGACTTGAATCGGCCACGTTCTTCTCCAGGAGATTTAGAAACTCTTTAAATAACCAAATGAGTCAACTGATAAGTAGAGTCCTCATTGAACACCCAAAAAATAATACCTGCATGAACTTTAAGAACAAAGTTCAAGACCTCTGGTAACTTAGACTTGACTTTGGGACGTCCACCTTGGATTGGGTTGACCATGACTTTATATTTTCTCTTCCAGCCGGCTAGTTTATAATAGCAAAGCTTTAATAAGCAAGATATTGAAACGTTGACCTGATGTTCCCCTCTGATACATCTTCATTCACCTTCTGCCCCCCTGGTCTGCCTTCTCCTGCCAGAGGTCTTTCTTATTTGAAGCAATGAACGCAGTCAATAACAATATGCAGAGATACAATCCAATTTGTCCTTGTTCGATACTTTGTAGAAAAAAAATCCATTTTTCTGTTTTGACAAATTACCTCCAAGCTGGAGTTCTGACTGCATTCCGAGATGCATGCGCGTATCGTCTGGAATTATTTATGGTTTCCTCACCTACCTTTTGCGAGGCTGGGACATCTCAGAGCGATGCTTTCCACACCGTGCGAAACTTTCATCTACGGAAAAAAAAAAGTCATATTAAAAGGCAATTACGGCATTTAATAATATTTCTGGCAGAACCCAGTTTCTTTAGAAATTCTATCCATCACAAAGCACATTACGATGTCTTATGAAATTGTCCTCCTATGATTTGCTACCTATTTTAAAAATGCAACCTTAGGCTAATTTCGGAGGTTTTTTTTTTATGCCGTGGACTCTAACTAGGAAGGAATCCTCCAGAAACCATTATTTTATTTTAAATTTTAATGTGAAGGTTCTTGAATACATCGACATAGAGCATCTAGACGTGTTATTCCAGGGATCAAAGACAAGAACATTGAATTTCTTATCAAATTACTAGAAATAAGTATCTCTTATAGAATTCTATGCATTAAAAGACACACATACTGGATATGTTCGCAGAAATGTATCTAAAACAGCATTTACAAGCTTGTCTTATGGCAAGACCCTCTTACGGCAGTTTTAATACCTTTTTTTAATCTTAATTGTGCTACTACAGGGGGAAAAGATCATCGGACTCATCTACAGACATAAGGGAATTGGAATTTTGGAAGATTGGAACTTTGTGAAGTTTCCTTTGCATGGTATCGCCGGCCGCACCAGGCGGTAAGTTAACCTTATAGGAGAAGTGCAGGTAGTGACATAGAATTGCCCATTGTAATGGAAGCGAGGGGCCCATATGTAGACAAATTATTTACTTTTAAGTAGAACCAAGAAGTGTCTTTGAAAATCTTAATGTGTCTGAGATCAACTCAACCAAGGATAGGCAAAGCCTAACTGCATGCCTTGCGGGAAGTCCATACTTTGGAGGTTCTCCGGCATTTTAAGGCTTATAAATGCAATTACAGAGGAAACAAACGACCTTCGACACATTAGACTGATCCCAATGAGCCCAGACACGAAGCTGCAAGGCAAATTCCCAAGAAAACATCAACAATTTAAGTCCATCCACCATCTCATCGGTGTGGTTCGGCTGAGATACTGCAGGGTACCGAGAACTAGGTTTCCACATCTAGACCCCCCTTTTACTAAAATCTAAGGGTCTTCAATAATGTAAGTGTGTCGAAACACTGAACTCACCATCTAAGAGCAAAGGAGTTCCATTACCCTCCGTCTCTGGAGATACTTTACCGAGAGCTCCTAGAACAGACCAAGGGCGATGTCTGAGGTTCATAAGTTTCTTGTGACGTGCGTCTCATCTCTTGGGTCAACTACGGGGTGGAACAGTATGAAAAGTTCACAACCATCCTCTTATAATTACACAAGTGAGTGTACAAGTGTTTAAGACACATATAAAAGGGAAATTGCCATGGGGCAAAGCTATTAAGCACTGATTATTCTCCGTTGGTACTCTTTCAGATGCACGAGGACCTTGGCCAACTGAAGACATCTACCAACCTTGGCCAACTGAAGACTAATCACTGTTGGTGAAACATGCAAGGCTTCGTTGGTCCCGTTTTCCCCTTGTATTATATGCGTATGCCGATGAATTAATAGCATTTTAGTTACAATGGAGGCTTTATTAATTCATTGGCACACACCCTGGCACGACAACACCTTATTTTTTTAAGTCGGACAAAGCGGCCAAACCGGCGAGGCCCTCTGCTGGATGACCCGCTTTCACACATATTTACATTTTCTAAGTAAAATGAACACAAAATAAAAAAAACAAACAAACAAAAACAAACTCTGTTCTCTTCCCCACCTTGCAAAATAGATGTTTTTTTAATAGAGCCATATATTTTTTTTAACGTCCATAGAAAAAATACACAACGACAGAGGGTCAATATCCTACGGACATAATGATAAACACACGCAGCACTTGTGTCGTTTCAATATTTATCCCCGTACATAATTATTCAATAAAAAAAACCGTGGAGTGGCTTGCTCGGAGCAAACCTGCCCGTGATAAGTTTCCTGTAATTACCCGCTCTACTTCACTGACCTTGCAGGTGATTTAGAAGCAAAATTGTTATGCAGCCGAAGAGTCGTCTCCTCTAACGTAGGCATATCTCTTATGAACGTATTATTTATTCCACGACCGCCTCGGTCCTCGTCTGTGCGTTAACCTTTTCTCTGCCACCAGGTAACCACGGTAAACTATTTCCGGGAAAAATCATCGAAAAAAGTAATTTTCCCCCTTAAAACAATGGGTGTGTGTGATTTATTAACGTGTCATAGACACAAAAACAGGGGAAAAAGTGCAAAAACTATCAATACCTTTATAAATCAGCATTCAAGATGTTTCCTAAACGGTAATTGTTGTAATTATAGAACCCGACCTCCAACAGTGTTCTACTTTTTAAAAAGAACCCTATAATTGGGTATTTTAATCAGACGCAAGTGTTTTTTTTACACTCATTCTTTTTATATTCTTACTTGATGGAAATCAAAGGGGACTAACTTTACAAGAGGAAAAAAAAAATAGGTCTTGAATTATTATTATTAGTATAAATGTAATTTTGCCAAGCCAATGAAAATATACATTTTTTCTTGTGTTTTTTAATAGCCCATCAAGATATAAAGTCTACAAACAAAATATCTATTTATTTATTTGGTTTTTTTTGGACCTATCATTCCGAAGCAGGGAGATGTTGATTCAAATTGTTCAAAAAGGACGTTATTAGTAAAATAAATTGCGATTCTTTTTTCTGTTTAAGTTCTGATGATGTAAAAATACTTTGGGATTTCATTTGTGTATATATTACACAACATATAATGAATAATTCTCTATAAAACATGTCAGCCAGCAAACCTCTTGTCCCCGTGGTCGAGATCTGTAAGATCATTATATACAGATCTGATTTAGCTTCCAGGCGGCTTCCAACTTTAGTAAAGAATTCTATTCCTCCAAGCAGCTTTGGGTTACCATTTTGCTTTAGTAGTTGGCTTGTTTTGTGTTTAGTATTTCCGTTCTTTCAGGTATCCATCTGGATAGTCGCAAGAACTTTACTTTCCACTAATGTTTCCTTACGCTGTCCGGCTTGCCTCCAAAGTGCTTGGAACATGATACGCACGACATTCCATACGATATGTTCCATTTATTACCGAGGAAATCATAGATTTTTTATCTTTTTTCTTTTGCGTCCTACTATACGGGTTAACTGTACAAAATTCAGGAAACTATAGTTATATAAAGTGAGATATTTGGCGGCTAACCTGAATTGTGCGAGGAATTACTCCAGCCGTGACTTCTAGGCGATGGAAGAGAATTATTGTAATCTTGTAATTGCTGAAATGTTAAAACTGAAAAAGAGAGGCAAAACTGCTAGGAAACAACAGAACAACAGCTGATGTCGAAATACCCTGTGGATCTCTTAAAGTTCTTCATTTCTCCACCTAACCAGCAAAGATTAAATGCATATTAAAAGCAGAAGTCAAAAATATATACAAATTGACCCAGCAACATGAAGCACATATCTTTATGTACTCCATAAAATGCATAACCTTGTCTTTTTCAATGTTAAAAATGCTGTGACCTACTTCAACACTCTATGGGGAACATGTAAAAACTTGACTATATATATATTATATATATATATATATATAATATATATATATGTGCGTGTGTATGTGTTAGATTCCTGTTTTTGCACCCTTTTGGCACTGACACTTATAACATGATCAGATGTCTAAGAAAATTAACACATTTCTAAGTGTGTTGATATGCAAATAAAGGTGAAAAACAAGTGATTCTGCTGTAAAAGAGTTGTAAAAGATATTTTTTCCCCCAAGCTTTAGAGTCATGCAGATATTTAATTCATTCTGCATAAAAATGCAAGAAAGATGTAGAAAAAAATGACAGAATAACGCTGTTAAGAAAATATTCTGCCATTTTAAAACACTTTTAAAATATAAGATTAGATGTGATACTAAAAGGTTATATTGTGACTTTAGCTTATGTAAATATTTTTTGAAACATTAAATCACCAGGAGTTGATTCTATTTCCCGTGTCGAGAATTTGAAAGTGTGATAATGGATAAAAATAAAACATCAGGTGCTAAATCATCTATGAAAGCCAACAGAGGAATTATATTAAATATTACCTCGCATGTCCTCGTCTGAAACTCACAAAATTAAAAAAGACACCCCATCCACAACACATCTATTAGAACACTATCCAAGTATCTGATTGCAGGTTTCCTCCTGATCATTGGTCTCCAGTACTTCTTCTAAGCCTTCCAGCATTTTAAGAGTCCCATGGATCTCTCAGGCACCTTGACTGATAGAACTGTCTAAAGCAATACCATTGTTGGGCTGTCATTGTCTTAAAGCGCCAATTTTCATTGTGCCTACAGCATCCTAAAACATCTGTTCTTCTTTTTTGAACCATCCATGTCATAATGCAGGATTACCTCATTTGAATCATCATGAGACAGAGGAACTCTGCAGAAGAACTTTTTTCTCACCCAAAATCAAGCGACATTGACCGCATTGGCCACCAACCGCCATATTCACAGTGGTTGGTCATTAACAGTCAGGACTCGGTTAGAGCTCTTCAAAGAAGCCAAAAGTCGAGTCTTTACAGCAGGAGAAGTGGGCAGACCACACGGGCCGAATGGGGGCCGATCTGCTGGCAAATTCTATGTATCTCTGCAATGTATTGTCTGATCTGGCAGAATCTATTACAAATACACTTTTCTGTAAACCACGCGAATCCGATGCTAGATCAGTTTTTTTTTTGTATCCTAAATACATTTGGCTGTAATGCCCCCATGCATTTATAACCGAGCACTGGGAGACTAAAAACAATACAGCACAGACACTTTGCTGAGTTGAAATAGCATCCTTCCCGCAGCATTAGTTTACGGACTATCGGTTCATATTTCAGA
Source organism: Spea multiplicata (assembly GCA_009364415.1). Taxonomy (NCBI): domain Eukaryota; kingdom Metazoa; phylum Chordata; class Amphibia; order Anura; family Pelobatidae; genus Spea; species Spea multiplicata. The sequence continues at coordinate 43,768 of VKOC01002515.1, read as the reverse complement.
CGCAGGCGGAGAAAAAAAAATCACTGAGATATTTCATGTCACTTTTAAAGTGCTTCGGTGCTGGTACATTGCAGCTTCACAGTATTAACTATATTTATGACCCAGGATACAAAAATCAGCCTTACCCATCAGATGAAAGAGCAATCAAGCATCTGGGAATTAAAATTATATCAAGGTTTCGGGTGAATCTGAAATATGTGGAGCGCTGTCTCATCCAGTGCCGGCAGAGATATTGTTCGCTTTAACTACAGGGTAGAACTTTGGGATTTGAAACCCACGACGCTCAACTCAGCGAATGTCACTGTGCCTATTTTTTTATGCATATACTGCTAAATCGTGTTGACATTTATTTAAAAGGTCAGTTTAGAGTCTCTGATAGACCTACTAAAAAAGAATGCATACTAAAAAAAAACAAAAAAAACACGCCAGAGGTAGCAGCTGCAGCTCTGCAGCTGCAGCTGCCCTCCTCCTTTTGTGGCATGACAATTCTTGTCCTTGCAGGTGCTACATGGCTCCTTTATGGAGATTGGGACTTGGCGGCCCCTTTGTAGGCTTTGAACCCTGGTGGCTCCATTATGACCATGGTGTGGGGCAGTAGAGGGGATCATAGGTCATGGCATGGGGCAGAGCGGTGTGGGGGGGAATAGGTTGGGGGAGGGCAATGGGGCCCTGTCTTCAGGTTTGTATCGGGCCCTGAGTTCTGATGGTGGCCCTGGATAAAGTAGATAGATAATGGGTAATATATGTACATAGTCTAGTCTTTATTAAATACGCCGTTCCTTTTGTACAGTAATCATACTTGTAATGATCTTTCAGTTCTTACATCCTGCTCAGAACATGCATTTATTATTCATTGGTTTTTATTTAGTCAAATGTATCTCCTGCTGTTGAATACTTTTTTTTCTCCCCCTTTGTTCTGTTTATACCTTATTAAAGAGAATTTATCATATGTTGCTTTTTTTTTTTTTATTAATCACGTTAAAACGTACGGCACAACAACCCGCGGAGTGTTAAAGCAAATTAAATTACTAGGAACGTTCTTTGTTTTATTGATTTAGGGTCTCTTTGTGTAGAGAGAGAGAGACGGGATTTTAGCTCTTCATGATTAAAGGCCATGTAGATTTTTCATTCAAGTACAAAGTCAGGTTACCATGCCGGCTATTCTTTCTGGAACAAATATTCATTTTAAATGTTTCTAGCGAGCGCGTGCGACTTTATGTGCAGGGGTAGCCATCCACATTGTTGCTTATGGGGCATTTAGTCAAATACCCTTTACAAAAACTGTTGCTGCCTACCCCTGGTTATGTGGGATATATAAGTGATTAATGAATTCCCTCCGGTGAGGTTATACCTCCAATATACTCCAGGGGGCAGCACTTTATTTATGTGAAATTTATAGTTGTCCTGGAAGAAATGGTGGTCCTCCCGGTGGAAATTAAGCTTTGTTGGCAGACACAGGCGATGCTTTATTGTTACAATGGGCTTGCAAGAAATTAAACAAAAGTAATGGGGTTACCATTTTTTTACATAAAATTTATCTTGCACTGAAAATAATAGACAAACAAAACAAACAAAAGCGAATGAGAAAGTTTTACATTTTCATTTGAAATTCGTTGTTTTTTTTCCCCATTCTCACTCTCTCTTAATCTCTCCCTATCGCTCCACTGTCTCCATCTCCTTCTACTGCACCGCTGATCTGACTGCATTATCCTCTCCTTTTTGGAGCACTTCCGGAACAGGGCGGAGCCTTCATGCACTTCATGGGGACAGGCTCTCCCCTGATTGGAGTGTACACGGAGGCTCCACCCTGTTGCAAATGTACTCGGAAGAGGAGAGAATAATGCAGACGAATCAGTGGAGCGGGAGAAGCGGAGCAACAGATAGGGAGAAGCGGAGCAACAGATAGGGAGAAGCGGAGCAAACAAAGAAGCGGAGCTGGAGAGAAAGAGGCGGAAAAACAATAATGAGAACATAGGGAGAGATCGAGAGAGTGAAGTCTGATTGAAATTTTGCACATTTTATGTTACAATCTCATTTTATGAGAATTTAGTTCAACACCACATTTGAGTCTCAGCGAGTCGACTGATTACACATCCATGCAGCTTCATTAAAACAGCCCACAGACAATCGACCAAGAACTTTTAGCTTATTATCGTGCTAGAAAGATCTGAAACACCATATACTCTCTCCTTGTGTTTTCAGCCTCTTGCGCTTTGTTTGTGTCTGTGTGATCGAGGAAGGTCCACGCAGGTCAGATGGTCTTCCATCTGGAGAACGTCTGGGTCCTGCCAACTTCTCGCACGGAACCCAGATCCGCGGGAGAATAATGGAATAGAACACAGAGTTCTGGAGTCAGCATATATATCGCTCCAGCACCGTGGACAGCGCCAACAGAAAATCAGCAGCTAAAATATAGCATGCATTTTTGGATCATTTTAGTTCTGTTTTTTGTGTTTTGATCCCAAAATTAAGCTGGGATATAGTAATGCCTGGTAACATTGTTTCATGCCCTCTCTTTGCAGCTTGAACCCTATAACTACTGAATCAGGCTGAATGGAAGTTATAGGGCAAGTGAACGCATAATTAGTTAAATAATATATAATCAATAAACAATTGGGAGGTTAAATATTCAATAATTAGTAAATAAGATGGACGGCTGTTCTTTTAAACTTGTTTTAGTTTCTACAGTAAAATGTTAAGTTTTGTTGCTTTTTTTATGATTCTCTCCCATTTTACTGAGTTTCTCCTTCCCGAGTGTTTGATAGATACGTTAAAATGTAGCTTCACATAGTTTGAAATATTTTGACTGGAGGTTTCATTAAATATACCTTCTGGGAATCGGCGTTATTGACTGACAGTTGCAGATCGTCATTTGTTTTGCCAACAGAGCAGAAATGATCTAAATTCATTTTATCCATGCGATACTTCCGCAAGAAGCTCCTCGTATTGCGTTTTAGCTGAGTGCCCCCTCATTCCTGGCACTGGGGGTCTGTCCAGGGGGCCATCGTAGAAAAAGCATGGGAAGGAACAGCCCGTGTTAATCATGAGAATTTAAATGGACCTTTGTGAGCAAAATAAAGGTGGCTTTGGTGTAGGAATCTATGTTGACCGACTCTAGCAGATGACAAATACCTAAAGATCATATCAGTTCTGGAGCTTTTGGCCACAATGTTTGTCAAATCACTGGGTTTTTTGACCAAAGGCATATATCTAAAATCCATAGGCATGGTCAGGTGGGCTCCTCTCCATTATGTCTATGTGATTCATGTCCCATCACATCCTAAAAGGGCAATTACCGGTAACAGTTAATAAAACCTGGATGCCTATAGCTTTCTATTGAAACAAAAACTATGAATAATTTATTCCAAAGTCTTGGCGTTAGAAGATACATTGTACAGTTTTTTCCCGGACAAAGTTGGCACCAGAACTTTTAATGGTCCCGTTCAAAGCACGTTGGACTTTCCAGTATTGAGTTCCCAGTTCCCAAACTGGCCTATGGCCATGATTTCTAAAGTTCGATGAGTGGCCTAACACCCAACTACACGATTTAACCCCTTAAGGACAATGGGCGGTCCCTAAACCCATTGAAAACAATGCATTTTGAGCCCGTACATGTAAGGGCTTTGTCATTAAGGGGTTAAAAACTAAAGTCCTTCCTTATAGTTTGGAGGAGAGAAAAGAGAGAGAGCGGATGTGATGGAAACATTTAAATACATGAAGGGATTTAATAAATACAGGAGAGAATTTATTTCCAATAAGGAGAACAAGAGGTTAGAATCTAACACCAAGGGGTCAAAGGCTTAGGTTTAAAGTAAGCGGTAGAGGGTAATACAGTGAGGGTATTAAACATGTATGGGATAGGCATACGGCTCCTGAATCTAAGACGAGACCAACGACTGATTAAGGTTTGTGTCTTTACAGCAGGAGAAACGGGCGACTGGACGTTCTTCCTAAGAAGAACGAAACTCATCGGGTGCATTTTGCATGACTTTTTGTAGAAACAATCCCAACATGAGAACCACAAAAGAAATAGCGACACATTTTGGAGTCAGGAACAACATGAAACTATATGAAGAGCTAATTCCACTTTCACAGCATGTTCTACGGAATAAACATCAGGACTGCTTATGAGGGTAAGCGTGAGTCACGGGAGAAGACAGTGATTTCAATTGGTAGATCTCGACCTCTAATTCGTCCTTCAGCTTTCTCGCGGAATGTCTATTTTATAAATGCGCTCCGAAGACATTATAAAGAACATTGAATTTCAAAATATTTGCAAGTGAATCACATCTCGGAGAAGCCGTCGTTTGTTTTTTTTTTTCATTATGTTATTGATAAGGTTATACTTTTTACAAAAATGGCAGAAACCGAAACTGTTTTCCAAGTTATTTATGCATGAAAATAAAAAAAAGTATATGAATTACTACGCCCGATACATTTTGGATACATAAGCTAGACCCTTTTAAATCGATACAAATACATATTATATATCTGTGCGCGATTGCTATTCACCGGTAAGTCAAAAATAAACACTTTGCCAAAAATCCACAAATATGAATCTGCCACCGGCGTTATTAGAAAACTGACATTTCAAAAGAAAATGTTTCATTTAAGGAAAGTAGGATTTCTAGTTGCTGAAACGAGGAGGAAAAAAAACCCTATTTCTGTGATTATTTATTTTTCAAGTTTTTTGTATCTTGAGATTTGAATTGTGTGTTTCTTTTTTATATCTGTTTTTTTTACCTCGACGCAGCGTTCATTGCGGGATTTGCATTTTAATCTGAAATGAAACACGGGCATTTAACCTTTATTGCAGTCTTTTTTTCGGTCGTTAAAATTCACCTTTACAGGCGGAATCATTTGTGTGTGTATCTATGGCAGACGGGATTCATACTAAACGTATTACTCACGCGGCGAGACACCGTCTTTATTGATCGGATACACTTACCCGTAAACGTTGCTGGCCTCCGTGGACCAGGAAAGTGCAAATTAACAGTAGGTTCTGCTAAATATATAGACGTGGACGATGTCTTGGCGCTGTCTGCTGTGAATAGCAACGACCGTCTTAATTGTGGAAAATGCAGTTTGCAGGAAAGGACATGAAAGGTTAGGATTCCATTTTCTTGTTGGATCCAACTCCTATCCCTCTCAGCCACTCAAAGCTACAGCACAGTATATTCTAGTACGAGAATGAATTCAGAGGACAAGGAGAGGACATCTATTGTAATCATGTTGATATGAATCAATTAATGTTATTGGAAGGTTGGAAGGTTGGAATAATGGGGTAAGTTTGGGGCATTTGCCCCCCTGTGCTGCTTTGATGTGAAGAATTATTATTTTTTTTATCACTGCTAGAAGCCATTTTTCTTTTTGGAAATGTTTGCTTGCAATTCCCCATTCAGCCACTAGAGTAACAATGGGCTTTTCAACGATAAACATTGCGTTACTTTTATTTATATAGCGCCAGCAGATTCCGTAGCACTGTTACACTACAAGAAATAAGAGCATTAATCCCCCCCCCTTTTTCAGTCTCCCCCTCTGTCTGACTTTGACCAAACTCAGCATTTTGACCAAACTCATTTGGTCCTTTTTCACAATTTTTAACGCCGGTCGGTCTCTCTCTCTGTCAATCAAATCTGCTACAAATCAGGATTAGCGACATTCTTTCAGATTATTACTGATGTAGAATGTAATAAGTGACTTATAGGAATCCGTTTATATGGAGACCTGTGTTTTTTAATCACTTTTGCCAATCGCCACCTAGCCTTGTTTGTTTCCACCCCATGTTTCCTTAAATTGTAATAAAAGTTACGTTTTAACGGTTTGTTTTCCAGAGTTTCACATTATACTGAATTATCAACTGAGAGGGATTTAAGTTCCTTTTTTTTCAGAACAAAGACAGATCTTCAGACCGCAACTGTAGGCAGCATTTGCAGGGTACTGGATCCTTTCTGTGCTCCTTCTATATATTTCCCTACTTATTGGGCAAGTCTGGGCACAGCACGTTGATTGTGCTTTCTGACAGATGTGTTTCGGTGATCAAGTTTATATTTCTGGACCATTTAACTTGGATCTCCTCTAGCGTAAGAATTGCCGCCTCTACCCTCTGTGGGGGCAAACAGCTGTTTTTATAAACGGGGGATCTAAGCTGAATAATAGGACTATCGCTTTCTATCACTTTAACCCCTTCCCTTCCTGTTAGCATCCGAAACTGGAGTAAGAAAAAGTGAACGGACGGACATGTGTCTTTAACCCCGTAAGGATAATGGGTTGTCCTTAAACCCATTAAAAACAATGCATTGCTTTGTCATTAAGGGGTTAATTACACAAGAGTGGCTACGAAGGCAGAACAAGGCAGAGTTTTAAAGGGGACAGTTTACATATTTTGAGAAATATTATATTCTCTTGAAATTAAACGTGATTAATATGACAAAAGCCTCATTTGTGGAAGATAAAGTTAAGATCAACCAATATAATAAAATGTTATTTTTAGACATAGGAATAAATTCTCTGTGAATATTGATTACTTTTGTTTTGAAAGAGGCCCTGTTTATAAATGGTAGCCCTATGTGGTTTATTCTATTTTTTATTACAGATGTACTGTATTCAGGATTGGATCAATATTATTGATAACCCCTTAATGTATTATTCACTGCTATATTTTTATTAAAAAATGTACTGTATAAAAGAAAACTCTTAAAAATTCACAAACAACTAGCGAAACAAAAACACCGTATATAAACACCACGCGGTACAACATAAAATTCACTATATCTGAAAAGCAAAAAAAACTTCTGATTTACCCCAAATCGATCAGCTTCTACAGCACAGAAGAATGCGTATTAAAGTACTCTGTGAGTAACTCTAACCCCTTGTGAGTACTTTAATATAAACTGTAATATACATTCTTAAAAAATAATAAAAAAATAAATAAAACACATGAGTTAAAAGCTCCAGCCCCTTTGCTGCAGCTGCCCTCTTTCACTGTGGTCTCTACCAGGGTGAAGGATTTAACCCATTAATATAGTTTACTAAATCGTACCAATGGGTGGACCCTTCCCTCTTTTAGTTTTGTTGCTCATCTAATGGATACATGGACACAGTCTTATGGTGCATAACACTAGCGGTCCCTACGCCTACTTTGCTGTGTATTCCTCCTCCGATAGAATACGATCGTGAGATTCTCCCTTTCTGTCCAAAGCCTTTTCCCCCCTGGCTTCACATAATGTATTTGTCTCTGCGTGACCATCTGTGCTTGACTTTTCACGATGATACTTGGCTAGAACGTGTGCTGCATAATGTCTGCTACAAACTACGGCCTAACCAGGAGAATCCCTCTTTAACTAATGGTTCGGTTTTGTTACCAGTTTCATGTCCGGTTCTACATTTGTTCTTCTCTTTCACAGGGGTAGCTCTGAAATATATCTAGTTTAGACCACATTTGGTAATTGGGCCTTGGCAAAGACCGAAGAGTCTCGGTCAAAGAGCTTACAGTCCACTACAAACGATCAAAATGTCTGACATTATAGTAGTTGATATAGAATGTAAGAGTCATTGGTGGGGTGATTTGTAAAGGCATCTCAGGCATGAAAACAGGAAACAAAACGTTAACAATGCTAATGTATGAATGAGATGTATGAATGAATGGGACATATTCCACAATGTGACATCAAAAATAAAAATGACTGAATATCTATCATCTGCCAGATGTTTTTGTGAGCCAATAAGTAGTAAGTACTAGAATTTGCCGGCAGATCGGCCCCATTCGGCCCCCGTCTAGTCACCCGTTTTTCCTGTTGTAAAGACTCAGACCTTAATCATTCGTTGGTCTCGCCTTAGATTCAGGAGTCTATCCCATGCATGTTTATATTCCATTACCTTATTAACCATCACTACTTCTGCCGGGGAGCTGTTCCACGTATCTACCACCAAAGGTGACAACCTGCCCAGGGTTCCTCATTTCCCACATTGCTCATTCATTTTCTTTCACAAACAGGTTGAGCGAGGAGAAATTATAGTATCTAAAACCAGAGAAAATCTTAAAAAAAAGAGAAAATCACGCACTTCAGAAGGCACTTTATAAATTAAACAAACTCCTCCGACAAATATCTGGCCCCCATATGTCTTAAAGACACGGCGGCTCTGTGGATCCTCGTTCAATTAGTTTCAAGTGGCTCTGCTCTTATTATTTGTAAAGTAATAATGAGAAATGTATCCTGCCAGTCGTTACTTGGAGAGAGAGAGCTTCGGATAATTTTGTATCTCTTGGCTCTTGTGATTATTGTTTAAGTGCTTCATGTTCCCTGTCACATCATCACGCTTTGTTGTGTTTTATTTTGGCATGTGGCGTGGTACAATTGTTACGTTGCAACATGTTGCTTTTTGGGCTCCTGGCAGAGCTTGACTTTAATAAGATGTTGATTGCGCCTCAGTTGAATATTCATCCGTTACAAAGGCAATCAATGTCTAGACTATAATTCCCATGTTCGTTAAAAAAAAATCACAAGGATTGTAGTCGGCGGCAGCTGGAGAGCCAGACAATGCCTACCCGTCATTTTTTTGTGTGCGTATTTTCTTAAATGAAACATTTTTTAACCCCTTAATGACAAAGCACGTACATGTACGGGCTCAAAATGCATTGTTTTCAATGGGTTTAGGGACCGCCCATTGTCCTTAAGGGGTTAATTTTCTTTTGCTTTTGTTACACGCATAGAAACCTAAACAACAAGCGCTCGTAACCAGAATAGCAAATTTGGATAACATCCTGGCTCTGACACAACACAGAGAGATTAATACTTTCCATAAAGCTTGATATTTGTCCAGGCTCGGTAATTAATCCACAAACAGATCATGTTGTCGTGTGCCAAGTACAGCTCAATTTTACTTATATTAACGGGGTTAGGAAGCCACAGGCTGCGCGTGGTCGATGGACAGTCCTGCGGAACGCTTCCATTTATTGAGATAACAGATAATTGGTCCCAGGGTTAGGTTGAAAAAGTTGGCCATAGTTTATATTCTTCCTGTTCACGGTAAGATATAAAAATCTATATTTAAATATATTCTTCACATTAGCTATGATCTTTGTTTTCATCTCGATGTATCCTTCCTGGTAAAAATAAAACGATAAATTAATAAATAATCATTGGTATTTCATGGACATCCATTGAACGTTACATCATCTTGCGCCATCTTGGGTCCAGTTGGCTTCTCTCTTCTTCCAATTCTGTGTTGGAAGAAGTCATTTAGGTTCTGAAACCTATCCGCTACACCATTCCAATCTTCCGTTACCAGGGGTCAGAAGACATTCTGTATGTTATTTCACATAGGGTTCATTCTAAAGTTGCCCACAGGCGGATTTCCAATGGCCACAGACCACGTACTGCACCTTTCTTCTTGACAGCAGTCTGATCCAGCAATGGACCTCTAGTTGTCTATTCATTTGTTCCATTTGGAATCAGAGGAACAAATCCATCCAGTTAACCAAAGGGAGATTGGAAGATGAGGAAGGGATAAAGGGCCATCATAGGACTATCAAAGGGCCATCATAGGACCATCATAATTTGTTATAAAAGATCATTTTTTATAAAAGATAATAAATAGCATATTGAATATTCCAAGACACACAAGATCTCCTAAATACATGATGGAGCGGTTTCCGCTATCACATCTCCCTGATACTTTAAATATCAGTTTATGCCTGTTCTTTTTTGAATATATATTGTACCTTTTACTGAAAGTTACAAAAAAAAGATTACAGACTGCTTCCCAGGTAACGTCCAAACTTATAAAGGAATTTGTTTGGCTCCCCGCGGCCAATAATTAACTTCTTTCACCATTCTCTTTGTTGTAGAGCCTTCTGTTTTTACTTCTATTAAATTAACATTGTACTTATAATGAAAAATTGCCCGCTGTTTAACTTCAATTTCTTGCAGACGTTCACAGGACTCAGAGGCAACACTTTAACTGTATGTATGTAAATATAATGTATATATCGTTAGTCAGTTTGGTTATATATATATATATAATGTTGGAGTCAATGTGTGTGCGTGTGTGTTTATGTATAGTGTTGGATAGTGTGCACTTATGTATAAGAGTATGGTGTTTGCGGGCGTGAACGTATTGTGTTGTGTGTTACCGTATGGTATTAGCATCTATGTATGATGATGTGAGTATTAGAATGTGCGTGTGTCAGTGTATGGTGTCAGCATGTATGTGTGGGTATCAGTGTATGGTGTTATTGTGTGTGTGCGTGTGTCAGCGTATGGTGTCGGACTGTCAGGGTTAGCGATGACTGTGAGATGGAGTGGAGGAGCAGTGCTCATGTAAGTATAAGGTGTTAGAATGAGTGGGTATTAGAACGAGTTTGCGCGTTAGTATGTAAATGTGTTAGTTACGGGGGGAGCAGCCCCGAAGAAATTCCGCACCCAGACACCACTAATCCTAGGTCTTTCCAAATCCTCATCTTTGAAAAATTTACATTATTCTGATCAGACTTATTATAAAGCAAAGGTTGATACAAACTTTGCTATTTTTAATAAACTACAAATTCCATGATAAAATATCACTTATTAGAACCTGCTGGAAGACTTCAATGAAGGTTTAAGGTTATATTTAAGATACATTTTACGATTGAGTGGATTTCCCTCTTAAACGTTACCGCTCATCAACTAAAGAACACTTAAGAATTAACACGATTCAGATGTTTTGATAATATTTAAATTTTTATGTATTAGCTATGGCCGAGGTTAAAAAAATTATATATATTTTCAGGTTGAATTTACTTTCATATTGGTGTTTCATGGAAGAATTTAAATCGCTATCCAAACCATTTTAAAATTCCGTTCTCAGTTTGGTTTTCTGCTCTTAACGAACGTAAGTGATTTGCTGCTCGGTTCCGTTAACATTTAGTACACTGCGGGAGTGAATAAATACCGTTACTTAATCCATATGGATTTCTTATAGCCAGTCCCAGTGGAAGAGAGAGTCTGGACACCCCGCGGCTTAAATTTAGCAGACTTTAGACTTCCCTGGAAGGCCAAACTGATAAAAATGTCTCCAGCTTTCGAAATGATTTCCCTCCAGCCGCCGTTGCTTCCCGGAATTCTATATTTTCTATTCAGTAGGGCAAAAAGAGGAAATTAAATTGCTCTGACATGGAATCATCTGTTTCAATACCGTTTCGCTACAATCCGCTATAAAGAAAGAGCAGGATGGGAGAGATGGCAATACGATCTGCGAGAGATTTTTATTATGAAGCTATCTATCTCACAGCTCAGTAACTGTGTAAATGTTTTATTATTCGGGAATAGAACTGATGTTTTAGGTTAACAATCCCCCGACGCCGTCTTATTCTTAAAGATCACTTTTATAAACTATTCCTTCTTACTAAGCAATTCATGCCACTCACTTGGGAACGTACCGGGGAAAAAAAAGTGCAGTTTCTGCATCTTTCAAACCTTTCAAAATAAAAACAGTTTTCTTTTGCAAAAAGTACAATAAAATCGAAGAAAGGAGATACCAGAAGAAAGAAGAGAGGGGAGAAGATAGAAGATGATGCGGAAGAAGTGGTCGGCAGAAGCGGAAGTGGTCGGTAGAGAAGGTAGAGAAAGCGAATGAGAGTGTGAGAATGAGAGTGTGAGAATGAGAGTTTGTGTATTTATATATATATATATATTGTTTTTTTCTTTCCGTATTTCAGTTTTTTGCAAAACTTTAATTGATTTTCACACAGAGTAAGAACGGTAGAATTATATATCTTCGAAGTGCTAACACTGGCCGACTGAGAATAATTTGGAGCTAAAAAAAAACCCCATAAATGCATTTTTTATACTTCCATATGCTTTACATTTCCCAAGTTTGGAAGTTCTGAAAGGTTGTTTCTGCTAGCTGCTCAGTAGAAATCTCAGAAGAGTATTATGCTTACTGTATACATTTAAGCTGCTTTATTAATGTGTCCTGTTGTGAGCGGCGAAGAAGACTTATAGTTACCAGTTTATAGACGCCGAAGCTTCCAGCAGGCATCGCGCCAACCAAGTCATTCAAGAATCCACATAAAAGATGTAATTATAATTTCAAAAAATTTCAAAAATTAAAAAAAAAAAGCTTAAAAAAAAATCTGCGTATATATAAAGAATGATTCGGTTTCAATCACCATAGCAACCCGTGGCATGCCGATTGTTCAATTTTTATGACCTTGCACTATAACTTCCTTTTAATATTATACATCGCACCCAAATAATCAAAATGACTGATATCCTAATGCATAAAAATGATCTCTGGGGAGTCCGAATATTTATTTTTTATTGACTCTGGAGCCTATTTGATGGTGATGTTTAGTCGATAAAGGCGAGCTTATGGCCAAATCGAGGAAAGGCTTTAAAGGCTCCGTGCCGCCAACTCTTCTGAATGTATAAACTTTTTTTAAACTAAATCTGAATAGCAAATCCTAATATGTAATACGTTTTAATAACCACGCAATTGAAACTTAATTTTGGACTGTAATCAAGTGACGTCACTGAAAAGATGGAAGGCTTCATTGAAATATAGAAATACAGAGAAATAAATAAATATAATTAAAGAATTAAGACAAATAACCTGTACAGCCATGTCTCAGTATAGCAAAGCCTTCAAGACAGGTTTTTTATGGGTCCATGTAGTATGGTCTTCAGCATACATCCTGAAGTATTCATATTTCTCTCTTGGACCTTCTTTGGTCTTCCCTTCTTTGATGTCCTTCTTTCCTTCTGTAATGTCACTCTTTCCTGGGATCTTAGAATATTTGCTGGGGGGGGGGGTGAGTGTTTTACAACCCTAAAAGTCATAATAATGTGTATTGCAGATAGATCCAACGCCATTATTTATGTTCTAAATGTTTTACTTACATGACTTATCAATACGTCATGAAGTCATGTGAACTTCTCAAAGTCTACAAGTCTTGGTAAAGTCCGGCTCATGGTCTTTTGGAATATAGTGGGGGCATTTATCAAGAAACCAGGAGATGGGGTTCCAGGAAGGGTGCAGTTTTAAAACCTAAACTTATAACATCTCCCACTCCCATAAGCGAGCAGCAAGAACCTCTTCTATAGGACTTATCAGCTATCATATCCGCTTGCTCGCTAGAAACGGCTGCCTGTGACATTATCCCTGATTAATGTTACCAGCACCACAGAAAGCAACTGATGGATTTAGTTTGGCTTCAGTATTTCTTTTGAAATAAATGTAATTTTTCCTAAAAAAAAAAAAGGTTGGTCATTCTTGACCGTGGCACCATAAGTCTGGCGAGAATCGATACAAATGTGTAGTTTGCAATAGATTCATTAAATATATTTATACAGATTAAAAAAAAAACAGATTCTTATTTTCATTGCTGGGTAACTACCGGGGATGAAACATTTCTGCCTGATAAAAACAAATAGATTGGCAACGCAGAATCGCACGGAATCAATCAAGCGCGAGATTATTAACGCAGTAGCTCTTCCTTTTCATCACAGGGAAGAATGAAATATGGAAGCAGCAATTTTTATTTACATTGACAGAAGTCGCTGGATAATTTGATCAATTTGTGGAAACAGGTCGTTGAGGGTTAAATGTAGATGGTAGAGAATGACTTTTTTTATATTATTTATATTACTTAGTTCTGCAAAGTCAACTTCCAGCAACTTTCTAGATCTCTTCTCTATGTTCAGTGATACCCGTTGGAAGGGTCAAGCCGACATCTCAAACATGTCAGTGGATTTTCCGACATGAAAACGTTCATTTCAAGGTTATCGTTGGCCCGTCTTTCACCATTATTACATTTTCTCTTATAAAACAGAGTCAACGTTATGTGTTCTGGGATTGAAAATCTACCTGTTGGTTTTCACCATTGTCCTGAGGACAATGGGTCCCTTTGGGGAACTCCTAGTGTTCCTCTTACCTTCCCTGATGTCTCTCATGTCTAGGCTTTCAGATTGTGTGGTGAGTACGAGTATAACTCACTGTTCTATAAAGTATGATAGGTTGTGTTTAAACAGCAGATAAGTGATTATTAATTAAACAACCCAAAGAAGCCAGTGATTCCTTTTAGAAGACCAGTGTTTTGTATAGTAAGAGATTGGGAAACGCATGGGACTATACATCTTTGCACGTGAACGATAGTTCGCTATGTTCATTGGGTTACCTTCTCTGGGACCAAGGTGATGATATCCATTTTTGTGTAGAAACATTTTCTAATACTATATTAATCATCGGGGGTCAAGAAACATCATTAAGAAATATTATTGGCAAGCTATACCCCCCCCTAGCCTAGACCTCCTAGAAGAAGACGAAAAGCTTGAGGTTATTCTGGAATGTTATGGCAGATATTATTATCTTATAACTATCTTTGTAGAACCACTATTAAGAAGAAGAAGAATGTTTAATGTCTGTTACAGCAATGATCCTAATAATAAAATAGATAGATATGCAACTCGGATGATCTAGGTATTAATTTAAATAAGATGTGCATAGATAATAAAGTATAACGCCGAACATTACCCTTTATCGCTTCGCATAAAAGGTTTGAAGTCTTAAGAATGGTCTAAGGAGGATTTGGATCGGGCTGCGGAGGAGATGTTAATGCAATTGACCACTCTATTTTTTTTATTGAACCTATTGTGATATTTCAGTCTCATAGGGTTATGGAACATTGGATATTTCGGTCTAATACATTTCAAATGGCTCATGACATTCAAGGCTTTTGGAAAGAACTTGTCCCGCCATTAAGCGTCGTATGAAGGTATTTTCTCTCTACGGCAGAACAATACCTAATTCATTAGGAATGATAACCCTTCAACACACATAGTGCATAGAACGTGTCTGCTTTATTCATTCCGAGAAATATGCCACACCAAACTTTCCATTCTCAAAAGTTAATTGACCAATAATTTCTGTTTGTTTGTTTGTTTGTTTGGAAGAGCTTGGTGGTTTGCATGAGCCATGAATGATAGTTCCTATTTTGTACAAACTTAATCATTGCAATAAAACCCGGCATTGATTCAGATGAAGCCGTAAATGCTAATTCAGTACGTCACAGGCTTATAAACAGAGGAAAGAGAACAAATTATATCATGAAACTGAAGTCTTTGGCTGCCAGAATGGTTTGTATAGAAAGTGATGTCTCCGGCACTCGCAGTCGTTGACTCGGCCTATTGGAACGTCTTTGCCGAACTTAATCTAAACTGAATCTGGCGTGAAGTATAGTCAGCAAAATCTTCTTTGGGGTAGAATGGCCATATTTAATACTCCAGTGTTATGGAGACTCGTGGGTCCCATAAATGGTAGAGTTACCTATGGACCTTTATGTCACCCTCTTGTCTTGGCCTCCTTCTTTTCTAGTTTCTTGTTAGATATGAATGTATCACAGTGTGTTACAGTCTTATAAGACATAATCTATTGAAACAGTAGAAAAAAAGGTGTTCGGACAATAAATTATTTAAGTAAAACACATTATACGTCTTCAAGTTACATAAGAAGCCATGGAAAACCCAACATTACAGTCCATGAACCAATGTTGATTGTGTTGCTATCTTGTTAGAAACCAATGAATGAAATTTTACTTTTACAACAACGGCAAGAAAAAAAAATATCTATAGAATGTGCAATCAAGTTTCTCCCCACAGAAGAACCTATAAATCACCATAATTAAAAGACAATGGCGTAGAAATGGTGGCTTTACTTAATTAATGCCCCATGTTAGGCCGTATAATCAATTAACTGAAAATGATCAGTACTTTCAAATTGCAAGTCTTTTTGCGGATGGGATGATTAAAAATCTCTGTTAAATTCGGAAATCAAAACAAATTTCAAGTCCTCTAATAGACAATTTAGAAAACGATGCAATTAACCTGGATCATCAGTTTTAGGCTCACATCTAGTGTTATGTAAGATATAAAACTAGATAGAAAGATTCTACTAAAAGACATAAAAAATGTTCACAAAAATCAACTATCTCTCTGACTTGTAGGGGTTTGATTCTGCCTATCTCTTGAGGCTTCCTTGGCCCATACTCTCCATGCCGTCAAGCAGTTAATCCCTTGCTACCAAGTCTCTTCATGTGGACTTGCTGGTAAGTGGCAGTAGAGTGTACGTGAACATACATTTTTAAATTGTGTGTGTTACTGTATGGTCTTAGTATGAACACCATAGTGTGCTACTGTATATTGTTAGTGAATGGTGTTAGTGTGTGATAATGTATAGTGTTAGAGTGTATCTGTTACTTATGATGTGTGGTACCACATGATGTTAGAATGTATGTGTTACGGTTTGGTGTTAAAGCATGAGTTAGTGTATGTGAGCATATTGTGTTAGTGTGTGTTACTTTATGGTGTTTGAGTGTGTGTTACTGTATGGCTCTTGTGTGTGTCTTAGTGCATGGTGTTAGTATGTGTGTTAGTCCATTGTGTTAGTGTGTGTGTGTGTTGTATGGTGTTAGAATGTGTGTTAGTGCATGGTGTTAGTGTGTGTGTGTGTTGTATGGTGTTAGTATGTGTCTTAGTGCATGGTGTTAGTGTGTGTGTTGTATGGTGTTAGTATGCATGGTGTTATTGTGTGTGTCTTAGTGCATGGTGTTGTGTGTGTGTTAGTGCATGGTGTTAGTGTGTGGTCTTCGTGGGCATGGTGTTAGTAATGTTGTCTTAGTGCATGTGGTGTTGTGTGTGGTGTTAGTTGCATGGTAGTAGGTAGTGTGTCTTAGTGTTATTGGTGTTCAAGTGTGTGTGTGGTAATGGTGGTTAGTGTGTGTGTTAGTGCATGGTGGTTTAGTGGTGGACATGGTGTTAGTGTGTGTCTAAGTTGGCATGGTGTAGTGGTGCATGGTGTTTAGTATGTGTCTTAGTGCATGTGTTAGTGTGTGCCTTAGTGCATTGGTGTATTTGTGTGTCTTATGTGCATGGTGTTAGTGTGTGTCTTAGTGCATGGTGTTAGTAATGTTCTTAGTGGCATGGTGTTAGTTAATTGTGTGTATAGTGCATGGTGTTTTGTTGTGTGTTGTGCATTGGTGTTAGTGTGTGTGTTAGTGGCCATGGTGGTTAAGTGTGGTGATAAGGTGCATGGTGGTTAGTGAGATGTGTCTTAGTCATGGTGTTAGTTGTGTCTTAGTGCACCTGGTGTTGAGAACGTGGTCTTAGTGCATGGTGTTAGTGGTGTTGTGTTAGTGCATGGTGTTAGTGTGTGTGTGGTATGGGTTAGTGTGTGTGTTAGTGCATGGTGTTAGTGTGTGTATGGTGTTAGTGTGTGTATGTGTTAGTGTGTGTATATATATGAAGTTTAAGCGTTCTACTTTTATTCCTGTTCTACTTTTATGTAGAGAAACTCTGTCGCTCCACAGACGGCCGTCACAAACTCTCCCAGTAAAATTTTCTCCACCACTGATATTTCTTGAACTCACTGGGCCATATCTATTGAATTTGTGTGCCGGGCGCCACAACACAAAGAAAATGATTTTCTCCGAAAGACTAAAAAATCTATCCCCCCAAAAAAAACAATTGCTCAGTTCATGAAATCTGTGCGGATTAGAAGAGCAAAGTGTAAAAAAAAAAAATCTTATATATTTTTCAGCAGTCATCAAAGGCGAACAAAAGAAATTGTGTTGCACCTGTGACTGCCCCTCGTCTGATGATGGTCTTGAAGTGAGGATGTTAAGTGAAGCTTTCACAAGACAGAAAAAAGCAAGCGCTCAAGCACAAGTGGTTGTATTCTGCTGTGAAGTTGGGGCAGACAAAACATATTTAATTTTTATTATATTTTTTTATTATACTTTTTGCCAGTATTTTTTGTATTATATTTTTTATCAGTATTTGCGCATTCAGTAACAATTTTATCGTGTACAGCATGTATAATAAACAACAGATACCTGTTTAAATGAACCAAAGTCATCTGCGTGTGATCAGAGGAGGAATAACAATGGGGAGGTATATATTTTTTTATGGGTTTATTTGAATGGTAGATAGATATTTATGAAACATGCAAAGTTCAAGAAGTTAAGACTTCAACAGGTTCTACATTCTTTATGCATTTGTGGTCTGGCTCAATCACAGTTCCTGTCCCAATAATCTTTCTCGGTGTCGTATGCAAACATCTCATCAGCTGCATCTCCGCACCCAGTAGGAGTACCATGGGGTCCTGTGCTGGTACCCCATCTCTTTCTCTATATACCACTCTTCTGGGGTATTCAATAACCACCACTATAAGGATGAAACGTAAATCTATCTACGCCCTCACTATCGCCTGTTATCGCACCTGGGAACTTTCAGGCCCCCGCTACATGGAGCCCTTACTACTAGAGGGATGTGGTCAGAACTACACACTGACATTAGTGGGTGGTCCCGCTGACATCATGAGCAGTCCCACTGATGACGTTAGGGGTCCAGCTGACGTCAGTGGACGTTCTCGGCGACATTATTGGGTGTTCCCACTGACAAGGCGGGACACATGTCCATTTAAGGGGGAAATGGGTGGAGGAAGGGGAGTGTCAGGACCCGACTCCCACGACCTGGAGGATTTGAGTGTTGACCCGGAGTCTCCAGGAGAAGCCGGGCTCCAGAGCAAAACCCAGAGAGTTCCCAGGTGTGCCTTCAATTCAGCAAGAGGTTACAGCTTTCCGTACGGGGCTCTCTTCCTGGATAGGTCACTGACCCCTTAAATTTAATATGTCAAAAATGGGTGACGCGCTACACTCCACACATCAGCACTACTGATGATGGCTCCACTCGTGGTAAATGCACATCACCTAGGGGCAATTCTGGATTCATCTCTTTCTTCAAAATATCACTAAAATTTGCCCATTTCTCTCCCTCTACCACCAAAACACTAATGGATGCACTGATCATTTCCCATCTAGACTACTGTAACTCCTTGCTCACTGCATTTCCCCCTTCACACATCTCTCCTCAACACTTGGTTGTAAACACGCCACCACTCACCCTCACACTATATTAAATACCCTGCTCCTTTGGGTGATTTTGCCTCCTTTGAAATTCCTTCTCCCTTTTTGTTGAGAATACTGAGAATACTGGAGTATAAGAGAGTATCAAGAAATTAAAATACCAGTTTTACTTCTTTTTTCCATTTATCTGCCCTTCCCTGGGGTCAATTTTCCCTTTCTTTTGAAATTTTGCAAATTAAACTATAAATTGTAGTCCTAAGACATATCCCCCCCCCAAAAAAAGTGTTCCATTTGTATTCGCTTTCTACTCGTCTTTGAACCATTTGGCTTATCAGTGATGAACTTTGAGACTCAATTTAACTTTTTTCTCTTGTGTTCTTGAACCCTATTGCATTTTTACCGTTTAAAGAAAACGATGTTTCTCGTTGTCGGTTTGGAAAGTAGAACAGAAACGTGGAGCTGGAGCCGTGCTTCCATTAGCCAGCTGCGCTCTATTTTACAATTTTATATTTAATGGCGAGCCGACGTTTGAAGCCAATTCCGTTCCGTGTAACGCAAAGTATAATTTAGAATAAATATTTTGAAAACTGCAACATAGTATCTGTGATAATTACTCTCTTGTGACATTATCTAAATGCTTGCATATTGTTAATTTGTTATGTAAACATTAGTATTAAATAGGAATTATTTCCTCTACCGCCGGGACATATTTATATCGGTTCTAATTTCTGAAAATTGCCCTTTGGAATGAAATTCATATTTTTCTTTCTTGGAATAGCGGAAGGGAAGTTGATGGCTTGTCAGATATGTATAAATATAATTGGATTTAACAAAAATAGCCTTTACTGAATGTTATTAGGTAAATGTGTAGAACGAGAGATTTTAATGGAATTGGAAGTCTTGGGCAGCAATGACAATAAGGAACTATAAGGGCAGGGGCAAGAAGGAGGATTTACCCCACATTTTGGATTTTTGTTTCCTTTGGGGTTGTTTGAAAAAAAAGCATTTTTATTAGAGGTTTAAATTAATAAATTAATTGGAATTAATTGATTCAAATAGAAGGGATGAGAAACAAATGCATTCTATATGCAACCGCCTCTTAAATAAAGCAGGAGCAGGTTTACCCCTCGCAGGATTCTAGGACAGCTTTGACCATTTTCTTGTCCCTTTGTCATTTTTTTTTATAATAAATTCATTAAAATTTTGCAAAATTCTGGCCTTTTATTTCTTAAAATAGTTGTAGTTTTTGCCCCATAAAATAATGTTTTCAGGCAGCTGCATATAAGCCATTTGTAGAGTCTGTTATCTGAGCCCCGATCTACTAGACAACCCCCCCGACTCCTTATCATACCGCCTGTGGGAAACAATAGAATAGCTTGGTCTCAATCACCCAGCCAGGCACTATGACCAATGAAAGTCTACGGAGAACGGACTTCATTAGCATTGCCATAAAGCATCAGATCAATGTGGTGTTTGAGCAAGGAAAATCACCCAAAATATCACATGATGGACAGCAATGGTGGCCTCCAGGTCCATTTATTGGATCAAAATGAGATAAAAACCAGGTTTTTGCCAATGCCGGTTAAGTATACCAAGTTTTTACTGATGCTTTTGTGAATTTTCTCCCAAATACTGAATTTAGAACATATTTCAGCAAACAAAGTGGAAACACACATAGCGTTATTATGTAGAAAATCATTTCTAGATCCGGCTCTGGCAGGGTATGATTATCTGTTATTTATAAAGTGTACCTTTTTTTTTTATTTGTTTGCCTTTGTAGAAAAATAAATGAAGAAGATTTTGTGTTGCTGATTTTTCTTTGCCACATGTTGACAGCTTGCATGCGGTCACATAGATTATCTGCTAATAGGCGTAATATAGTGGAGACGCGGCACCGCGGTACTTTACTTAAACCATAAGGTCAGCGGTAATTATTAGCATATGGCTCTGTGGGTTTGGGTGGTCTAACTGTATAGATTTATGAATGGTGACCTATGACCCAATTCTATAGAGGGAACCCTGCTTCTACGGAGCTGATGGCTTCGTGAACGTGCCAAAAAAATCCTTATCAAAGCCTTTTTAGAAGCGGTTATATTTTAGCCCTGAAAACTCTCAGCAACATTGTAACCCAGAAAAGAAAATCACTAGGATGCAACAATTATTCTATAAACACCACGGGAGGGACAAGTGTATTGAAATGTATCACTATTTAAAAACATTTTAATTATTTATTCCTATATTCTGTATATTTTTTTAAAATAAATAAATAAAATAAAAATACCAAACATATCTGATTAGTGGGTTTTTTTTTAAACAAAATAATGCGCACACTTAAGGGGAATAATAAGTGGAAGCTGTTGGTACTGATTGAGGGATAGCTTGAGGTATAGGTTACAGGTTATCGCCATCATGGGGGTCCAGGGGGGTACGGATTGTGGCCCGCTATCTGTATCAAAGAGGGCCCCTTTCCATGGATTGTGGCCCAGTGGGCCCTTTTCCGGTCTTTGGGGCTTGGTTGACTCCATAATGTGCTTTCTGGTCTGGTGGCGCCACTACAAGTTTGAGGCAGGGTGACTACGAGATAGAGGGGCCCTATCTTTTGTTCTGGGCCACAAGATTTCTAATGGCGGCCCTGGTGAGTAGAGCAAAGCAACGTGGTAATATATGCATAGTAGGAATTATATGCGTAGTAGGAATTGGAGGAGAATTGGAGGTGTACCTGCCACCTCGGTGGCAGGTAGACCCAGATAAGGTTAGAAGAGCTTTTAAAGATGGAGGCTGCTAGTTATACCTTGTACTTGGTCACCTTGAGATTTATATTTTTCTGATAATAATGTACTTGACGATGTAAACTGTAGAGCGTACGCTGGTGGTTATTGGTTTTTCCTGGTGGCAAAAATGACAGTGATTGATTGTAATTGTCCAGTAGAGACGAGTTGGGGTTATTGATTATTGGTCATGTACATTAAGAGTTATCATTATCAGGTTTTTGTACTCAAATGTGGCTACAAAATCTGGCCCACACAGCTGTGTGCGAAGACGTGGAGGCCATTGAGGTCTCAAACATTTTATTTTCCCATTAAAATCTCCCTTAGGTCAAGCCAGATGGATTCACCAGAATATTAAGGTAAAGTCATCATTCATTCCGTATTGCTGTAGGGTCCTAAAGCAAATGAGCTGATTATATGGTGTGGGGGGGGGGGATGAGTAGGTTCCGCTTATGATGAAGTATACCCTCTAGATGTAAGCTTGTGAGCCTAAAGTATGGACTTTAAGAAGTGATGCTTAATTGTTGGTGCTTATTAAATTAATATAATATATTAATAATATATATTATACATTATATTATATATAATATATTAAATTAATTATAAAATTATTAATAGGATTTGCTTTTCTTTATCTCAATTAGGTGCTCTAAATCTTTTTAGATGACATCATCAGTTGCCATTTTTTTTTATAAATAATGATAATAAATCAGTATTATTTTTTTTCCTAATCTGTTTAAATTGAAGTCACAAAGCACACGTTCAATGTAAAAAAAAAAAAATGCAAACTCTGTGTATTTATTCTCGGCGTGCGAAAAGATTATTACCCAGAACAAAAATACAAAATGATGACAACGTGAAAAAAAAATATTTCTATAACAACTGCGTCTCGGAACGAAAAATCTACATCAAATAGCCTGGTTCCATCAAAATCCATTGTGTCTAAAAGCCTTAAATATTCTTTTATGCAGGTTCATGTTTTTTTTTTACCATAGTAATATAGTAATGATTTACATTCTATATATCCTATATGTAAATTGATTCCTATATAGTACAGAGTGCAATGAATTGCCAATGTATGTATGTCTGAGTGAGAGTGTATGTATAAGTGTGTGTTAGCATGAATGTGCGATTGTATGTGAGCATGAATGTGTATGTGTAGGTTTTTGTGTGTTAGAATGAATGCGCATGTGTAAGTGTGTGAGAAGACTATGTCTTAGCATGAGTGTGTTAGTAAGTATGTGTAAGTGTGTGTTAGTGTATGTATGCGCAAGCATTAGTGTGTATTTAACAGTATATTAAAGGGGGCATCATTTAAACACCCATGGCACTGCAGAGATTATTGGAGAATGGAATATTAAATTTAATCTGACACAGCACTTATTTACAGACAGGGCAGTGGTTACCTGAAGCAGCCTTTCAGCAGAGGTAACGGTGTCACCATACACAGATACCTACAATATATATCATTCTATGAAAGCAAGTTGGCTTTAATAGACTTTCAAAAACAACAATAATACAGTAAGAGAAATAAATGCATTTCGGACGGAAGAGACAAGATCTTTCCATATGTTTCATTAATTACAATAAGCAATTACAGCATTCATCTAAATAACATACTTCATTCTGCACGGCGCGCCAAAGGAAATAACATGTATTTAATAAACGAATAAACATAATAAACAAGGAAACAATACGTATTTCATAAATATAAATTACTAGATTTTATTATTATATTATATATATATTATTATATTATTTATTATATTATTATTATTATATTATTAAAATCTAATTATTTCTCAGAAAATCACACGTCGTTTTTTTTTACTAATTCACTGCCGCGCAAATTAATCCGCGGAAATATTTTTTGAATAATTGATAAACCCAAAGTGCCTGATTTTTTTTGCCGGATAAAAGGGCACTGTGCGCCGCGTATTCTTAACAGAGCTTCAGTAATAATTTAAATGCCGCTAAATGGATCTCCCATGTTGTTCGATGTCTTGTGGGCAGATGAGCAGAATGCATGGCGCTGTCTAAACTTTCACCTTTTTTATTGGGTATAGTATTTCGCCTCTGGGATATAACCATCTGCTTTCGCAAAAAAAAAGAAAAGTTCCTTGTGCTCGATGAGAATTGAATATATTTTCTCTTTAAAAAGCAGTATTTTAACCCTTTACGGTAGGGTTCCTCCAACCCCCCCCCCCCCCGGCTCTACATGTATTCTATGTATAGACAGATAATTAACACTTAAGCCAATGGTTTACTCGATTTTACTTACCAGTGTATCCCAGCCTAATTCATTGTGGGTTTTTTGTACTGAAATGGTTCAATGTATCACTGGAACAAATTCAAAGCAAACATTCTATTGACCTATACATTTGCTTGCAGAGCATAAATATATACCTTGTAAGTGACAGGGCCCCTTTAAGTCTCTGGCATTATGTCTTCCACTAATGAGTTTAAATTATATACATATACATTTGCTTGTAGAACACTTACACAAAACACAACATTCTATTGACCTATACATTTTTTGCTGAACATAAATATATATCCTGTAGGCAACAGGGCCCCTTTAAGTCTGGCATTTTGTCTACTGTGGACTATATATATACTGAAATGGTTAACTGCTACATAGTTTCAATGTACATATACATACATATTTGTATTTATTATTATTATTTTTATCATTATTATTATTATTATTATTATTTACATTTGCTTGCAGAACACACACACAACATTCTATTAACCTATACATTTACTAGCAGAACACACACACAATCTACTGACCTATATATTTGCTTGGAGAACACATACATACACACACAACACACACATTCTATTCATCTATACATTTGCTTGCAGAACACACACACAACACATACATTCTGTTAACCTATACATTTGCTTGCAGAACACACACACAACTCATCATTCTATTAACCTATACATTTGCTTGCAGAACACACACAACTCATCATTCTATTAGCCTATACATTTGCTTGCAGAACACATACACAACAGTCTACATTTGCTGGCAGAACATATATGTATATACCTTGTAGGTGACAGGGCCCCTTTAAGAATAGTATGGGTTTTATTCTGTCTGCTGTGGACTATAAATGCCACCCTCCCTGTCCTGATGGGCAGAGCTGTTTGCAGCAGTTGGAGAGATAATGCCAGGAGATCCCTGAGTACATCTGCATCTTCTTTCTCCAGGATCCTCTGTTCCAGGCAGAAAGCATCATTGCAGGGAGGTGGGTCTTACATAGTAGTGAGGATGGGGCTGGGAGCTCAGCAGATGATGTGATACAGTCTCACATGCAGCCTTGGCTGTCAAGGAGCCAGTGCAACCACCAACCTTCTCAACTCTGGACCACTGCAGCCTGCAGCATCTTTGCCTGAAAGTGGATTCTTCCCAGATAAAGTATCATCAAGAAGAGCAAACTGCTACATCTCCACAACCACTGCCCTCAACCCTGGCAGCTGTTTGCATGCAGGAGCCCCTCTTCTCCAGCCAGGGCTGATGTAGATATATATATGGGATTGCACTGTCTTCCTTGGAGCAACATCTTGTACTTTCTTACTTATTTTCTGGAGAGATCTGCTGGATTTTGGAGACTTCTTTCTCTACATCTCCTACATTTCTTGGAGTTCCAAGATGCCCCACATCCATCTGGTGCAAAGTAAGAAATACTCTCTTATTTTAGGCAATTCATTTCCGTGTGAAAATGTGATAATTATTCTTTTTATTATTATTAATAATGATGTATTTACTATAGCATGCAGACATTATATGTTATGTATATTACATATGATCAATAACACAGATAACCTATATTCTTTCTTAAATAATTCTTATTATCCACATTATTAATCAATGCATCATTTATATATTTGTTATAAGGGGGGGGGTAGTAGTTAATGTATAGACTTTCTAACTACAACTATACATTGTAACAGTATCCAAATGTCTAAGTGCATCTCAATGGGTCAGGCAGTGTTTTTTTTTTGTGGTGGATCATCAAGAATCAATTGATATTCCTCCAGATGCAATTGGTCCTCACATGATTCCAGCAGGGAGATGTTTCAGAATTTATTAGCAACAAAGTACTTCATTAAAAGAACAACAAGAGAGATGATGATGATGATGATGATGTATTTCTTCACCCCCCTTTCCCAGGTCTCTAGAAAAAAAGGCCATTACTGGGTATCCAGCCTCAAAATAATTAGGTATTATTCGCTTAACCTCATCATTGAAGAAGTAACCGGCTGTCATGTCTGAGACAAGACTGGGTTCTGTGTCTCAGTGTCATCTCTTATTAGGTTGCAGTAATTAGATGGCAAATTGAACATTGTTCTTCAGACAATTAACCATTTACATTCCAGACAGGTGTACTTTCGCTCAGCTTCAACATTAAAAATTAAGTAAATTAAGTGAAATTATGTATATTTACTTAATTAATTAAATTCAAACAATTTCGCTGCTTTGTTAACCCATAACAGTTCTGGCTTTAGTTGGGTTAAAATGTCTTAAGTCTCTCTTTTTTTTTTAAACAAAAATTTGATTATATCTTAGAGGGGGTTAGGAAGATGCCAACTTTACATTTCTGGGTTAAATGAGATTTCGGAATTAAGTTTTTATGCCTGACTTAACCTTATCAGTGATGGGCACTAGGTAATAGATTGTCAGCCTTGCTGTCAAAAAAATCTGATGAAACCGGTCTGGATGTTGACAAGTTACCATGATTTTGAGTGCAACGCAGCGCTGCAGCCTGTCACCCGCTGCTTAGAAACTCATATTATTATTATTTATTGTTTTATATAGCGCCGTCATATTCCGTAGCGCTGTACAATGGGTAGACAGGGCATAACAAGTAGTATATAACATAACAATCAGAAACAACAGATGAGGGGGGCCCTGCTCAACCGAGCTTACCATCTAGATATCAATTACCTAAGGTCTCTAGACTGCAAGCTCCAGTGCCCAGGGCTCCCGGCACCATCTGTTAAGGTTAGTCTGAACCCGTTCCGTCCTTTGTTGTACTTACAGACTTCATAAGCGAATATTAATCTTGATATTAATTACAGCTGCGATAAAGATGATTCTGATACATTTGGTGCTGCGGAATCCGGGGGGCCGGTTTGGTTAAACTAGGGTTCTCGGTTGGAATAGAGGGGGTTAATTTCTCAGCACTTTTAGCCTGGTTTTAACCGATCCAGATCTGGGCTGTGCGCGTTTGTAACGGCTGTAAAATCGCTGTAATAAGTTTTTGTAAGATGGGTATCTTGTCAGCTCGGGTAAGATAAAGGCTACGGCCGGCAGCGCCGGTGGCTCCACGCACGGTAGCGGCGGCGGAGGATATAATAACCGGGCAGAGGTCATCCGAGAGATCTCCGTGCCTTATTATTTCCACTGCTTAAAATATGGTGACATCTTGTTGATAAGCAATGTACTCTTCAGTATACGCTTCAGGCGGCTCTTCGTATGAATAGTTGGGAGATACGGAATGTTCTACTGTAGATACGTTGTATTTAGAAAGTTAATGACCCCCCCCCACCCCTTAAAGATCTCTATGGGGAGTAGATATTTAGAAGACGAGACGTCGCTTCAATGGCTTGGATTGGCCTGATGTGGTTATGGAGGTTCTGGCTCAGTAACCGCGCATGTGAGCTGAAGTTTGACGCTCTCCCTAGCGGAGTCTCGCTATAGCGCAAACTATTTAAACATCTGTTCATACTCCCCCCCCCCTCCACGACATTTCAGGTTTGCAAATGGGTGTGGTTAGAGGGGTGGGTCTGAATGAGGGGGTGGGACCAGGGGTGGGGCCCAGGGCTGGCCATCCGCCCACCTTACCTGAAGAGCCACCTGGCGGCACTCAGGTGTAGAGCTCTGCGAGGAGGTCACTTGGTCCATGCTGCGACGTAGGGTGACCACATCGGCCATGTTTTTCAGGACGCATATCATTTTTACATATTCCTGTCCAGCCCCGCAGTATGGGGGATGTATAACTGACCAATTGGTTCCCTTCTATAAGTCTATACATCCCCTATACTGCGGGGCAGCATTTTATCCGGGATGGTCACCAATATGTATGAATTATATACGTGCTGGAGATCAGAGGACCGTCCCATGATTCCCAATACCCACAACAGCAGGACAGCGGGACAGCCACCAAATGAAATCGGGACTGTCCTGCAAAAAAACAGAGACTTAGGAGGTATATTTCATTATTTATTATCAACTAAGTGCTTTCTTTTTGTACATTTGCTCCCTTTGGGACGTTCTAAGTTTTTACGCCGGGGGGGGTGACTATAAATCTTATAGCGATTTAAACATAGTCTCTTTGGGGCTAGATGAATATCTTCTACATATTTCTCTTAATCTATGATGTGTCCGGAAACAACGTGGCTCCCTGTAACCCGGCCAGGACTTCTGGAACACGCCAAGAAATACGCAGCAAAAGTGCGGCCGTTAATTACACAACGACATCAAACATAAAGTAACGACATAGAGTTGTTTTAATACTTAATAGTGTATTTACATATAGATAGATAGATAGATAATGGATAGATAGATCGAATGTAAATAAAGTGAGAGATAGTTAGATAAATAGACAGACAGACAGACATGCAAACAGGCAGACAGACAGCCAGACAGAGAGAGTGAGAGAGATGGATAGATAGATCTCTGGATAGATAGATAGATAGATAGATAGATAGATAGATAGATAGATAGATAGATATAGTAGATAGATAGATAGATAATGGATAGATAGACAGACAGACAGAAAGACGGATAGACAGATACACAGATAGATGGATAGATGGATAGATAGACAGATAGACAGATGGATAGACGGATAGACGGATAGACGGATAGACAGACGGATAGATGGATAGACAGATAGATAGATAGATGCATAGACAGATAGATAGATAGATAGATATATTTTTGATTTACAGTCCTGTCTTTTATATCATTTTTTCCCCCTAAAATTCTTTAGTTATTCAAAAACATTAAAAGCGAGCCTGGAAAGGATGAGTACAGGTGCATTCGCGATGTATTCGATGTGCATTAGCGGTGCTTTGGAGTAAACTGTTCCAAAAGTATCATTAATGGTGTCTTTGGTATTTTTCAGAGGAAAACCTTCCCTGCCTCCTCGTATCTCCTCGCCACAAATAATGATGCAATAATTTAGATATAATGCAGAATATCGTAATAGAAGTTACATTATGCAAAATGCAATTACATCGGAGCTGGAGGATAATCGGCTCCGGAGCGGGATTGTTACATAGTAAACAGTACGGCGTCTGAAGGCAGAATAATAAATGACCCGTCTGTTTTTATACGAGTAATAAAAGTATTATAAAGAACCCCAATTTAATAAAAATATATGAAAGCAAACATGTTTTTTTTTTGTTTCGGAAACCCATTTATTTTAATATTAGTTACATGTATTCTGCAACCCGTTGTATATAGCGCTGTGGAATATGATGGCGCTATGTAAAGCAATAAATATTAATAATTAATAATAATAATAAAACAAATAAAATAAACTAATAATAATAAATAAATTAATAATAATACAAAAAATAAAATAAACTAATAATGATAATAATAATAATTTAATTATAGAATTAAACATATTTGCAGAAATGCTTGATGACCCCAAATCCATAATTTTAAACTTTGCATTTTTGTATTAAAGCCTGATGACCGTTGCATTGACGTCTCTCTGTCTGATCGGTGATGGCTCACACCCTAGAACCCCGGAACATGTGAATTTTAATCAAAGCCACAACGTGCAACCCTTGCCAGGCTGACCCTAAAAAAGTGCATCAACCAGCTAAGACCCGGAAGAGCCGTTAAAAGAGCAGCCTGCAGCTTTAAGGTGTTTAGGGCTTTCTCAATCCCTGTTGTGGCCAGGATGGTACTGGGATTGGCTACCAGCCCTGGCCACCTTTCGATCCGACAGTAGTTAACCACATAAGGAGGAGAAATGTAAGAACGAGAGGTCAGAATCTAAAACTAGAGGATCAGAGAGGCTTAGATGGCATGTAAGGAAGTTTTACGTTACTGAAAGGGTGGTAGATAAGCGGAAGAGCCTCCCAGCAGAAGTGGCAGAGGCTAGAGCGAGGGCGTTTCACAGGCAGGCAGTTTTCGTGGCGCGTAATCGCGTTGTGTTTTGGTGATAGCGGCTCGCGGAAGATACGCTCTGCATTTTGTCATACAGATTTCATGCGCTCCTTGCTCCCCCCCCCCCGATTTCTTCTGCCGCCCGTGCAATTCCTGCGAGAGCCTCGCTGCAGAGGAGACGAGCGCTGCTGCAGTTTGTTGTCTAGCAAGAAGACGCATCGGAAACGAGAGAGTGTGCCCACCGTACGGACGCGGCGGATCGCCCGATTAGTACATATCTAGCGGGGCATAACGGGAAAGCCGCGGTGCTTTAAAGAGACAGCGAACTTTTTTCAGTTAAACTCCCCGGAAATCAATTAAGCTAACCTCGGCCGCTCGAGCGGTAAAGTTACTTATCATGATTATTTATCAGAGTGCTGCCAGATAATAGGCAATGTCGCCTGCAGACCTTTTGAGTGGAGTATAATAGGTATAAATGGCCCATGGAGCTTACAGTCTAAGTAGTAGTAGTAGCCATACAGATACAATCAGGTGGTGGAAGTAAGAGCACCTATGCCTTCTCTATGTCCTAGTGGACAGAGTCGGGCACTGACATTAACAGCATCTTTGGCATCCATTCTTATGAAAGGTAAGCATCTGATTGGTCGATTTCCAGTATGCTATCCCAGGCACCCGCCTACAGTTATGGTTTCCCGCTAGGCATGTGCCTATCATTCCTATCTGACCGGATTCCATGAGCCTACAAGTCAATGAGGGCTCTCTCAGCTCATGAGTTTGGCATATGAGCACCCATTCAAGTTTTTTAACACAATGAAAGTAGTCACTTTACTTTATTGAGAGCAAGGTAGATAACTGGAACAGCTTCCCAGCAGAGGTGGTAGAGGTTAATACAGTGAGGACATTTAAACATGCATGGGGTAGACATACGGCTTCTAAATCTAAGACGAGACCAACAACAAGGTTTGAGTCTTTCCAGCAGGAGGAACGGGCGGACTAGACGGGGGCCGAACGGGGGCCGATCTGCCGGCAGATTCTATGTTTCTATGCGACGTACATCAGGCAACGATAAAATTTGTTGTTAGCGACCTTCCTTTCCACATCTCTGCTCAGAATCTATTAAGTGCTGTAGGAGCTGCTAATTTGGAGCGTGCCCGGGAAACAGGCCCTCAAAAAAACAGAGCCGGCCCTCCCCGCCATCTTATTTAGATTCATTTCTCCCTCCATTAGTCACCGCTGTGTTCTATGTCCCTATTCCACGAGAGGAATGGATAAACAGTAATAATATTTTCCATTATATGCAGGTAGAAAATTAATTTGAACATTTTCCAGATCAAAGCTCCGTGAGGGACTCCGCGCAAGTTGCCTGCGACCATTTAAGAAGAAGCATTTCTCTTTATTTTATGTCAGCGTTATTGTCTTTGATCGCCCGTAGAAAGCAACCCCATCTGTGCAGACGCACGAGGACAACGATATTGGCTCGGTTACAGCCGGCATTTATGATAATGAATGACCCAAAACCCGTGGCCCTCCGCGGCCTTCCCGCATGTTATAGGGAGAGGCTTTGGTTTAGTAGAAGTTTCATAGATCTTTAGTGCTTTGATATTCGTGTAGCTGGGGTAGTTAATTACGAAGATAAAAACAACTGTTTTTCCATTGTGAGGAATCAGTAAACTTTACATTTTCTAGGAATTAGTTGGTAACATAGTAACAGTAAACATCGTAAATACCTCGAATACCCCTGTTAAACCCCCATGGCCCACAAGGCTTATCGAGATTTTTTGGGACAACTAAGATGGATATCAGTGAACTCTCCGGGTTTGCCCCTGTGCTCATGGTCTCCACCCCAACCTCAGAGTGAATGGGCAAATTTTTGGGGTCACACAGTCCGCAGAGGACTTCATATTCTACTCCCAATTAAGGTTGGGGTCATAACTGTGGAAGAACAAGATGGCGGAAATGGGACACCTGTGTTGGAGTTGTGACTATAGGCATTAAGTGGGTGGTACTAAAGCTGGGAGGGGGCATGGCCTGGGCAGGACCACCCAGCCACGAGCCACCTTTCGAGCCCTCAGCTTCAGAGTTTCTTGAGGTGGCCACGTGGGGGGGGGGGGGACAAAAACTTCATGATTGATTGTACAGCTCCCTGGGCTGGTCGGGGAAGATCCGAGGGTCTCTCCAACCGATCCATGATCCCCATAGCTCCTGAAAATTGGGATTGTCCCGTGAAAAATAGGACACTTGGGAGATATGGTGTGGTCCTTGTGGTCCAGACCACCCACCAGCCTGGTTTCCAGGGTCTCATCCTTCTTCTAATTCGTTGCTCTTTCTTGACTGGTTCCCATCCTACATAAATCCTCACCATGAACGTGTCTGTGCGTATCACCTTATTTTGTCTTTTTTATCCTTATTTTTTTTGAGCAGGGAGGCAGATTGGTGATGATTTAGTTGATTTAGGTAAATCAAACCATGGTTCCAAATTTTTATTTTTATTTATAATAAATGTTAAAAGTCGGCCAACAATATCAACGACCCTATTTAGGCATTCAGAAAAAAAAATGATTCCAGGTGATAATCGCCATTTCAATCGTGGAACCCGAAGCAAACCAGCCTGTTGTAGATTGATGGTAAATCTAACAATCCATCCCCAAGAGTAAAAAATTTACAATTTTGCAGACTTAGAGTAATGGCTGCCGTGGGACATCCCGAGCGGGGAGAGAAAGTCTTGCGGAATCTTATTCCATTTTTTTGCACGTTTCTCGTTTCTTTTGGGCGGAATCCTCTGAGAATTTTCGAGAGGAAAAAGCTGTTGGCAAATTGTTAAACTGTCTTGAATTTTGGGTAAATTATCACAGAAGTGGTGTAGCTGTTAGAAAAGTCACACAATTCAGGTCATCTAACACCTTCGGAGAATTACGCTTTAATAGAGTCCCGGAAATTTTAATTATGTTAGTTTCAGAGATAAAGATGTTCCCGTGTGCCATGCCCGCATTACTCACGGAATCTTCTTCGGAGACGTGCGGAAGCTTCGTATATAAATAGTTTATCTCATATAGCTTGTATTGATTTTTAGTACTTCGCACCCGACTCTCTGTCGTGGCAAAGGTTGGCATAATTAATCTTCACGTACCCACAATACCCTGCTTCGCGACAAAAATATCACGTTTCAGGTTTTTTATTAGTAGCATATTGAAATTAGCAAATGCTTTCACAAAAATAACTATGTGTGTTTATGAATGATGTCATTTTTTATAGTTGGTGTCTAATGTATAAACTTGGGTGCCGGAGGAAAGTTTATGTTAGTTTTCGGGTAATAAAAAAAAAAAATATTTATAATATTCGACAAACTTCGTCCAACATTTTAGTTTTTTTGGAAATTCTGTCTGTCCGGTTGCCATGGAAACAAGAAATACATGTGTAGAGGAAGTCGAACTAAAAGATTTACCTCCTCTTAGTGTAGTTAAAATGGCGTCCATGGCGACGAGTGAATGAACGAATGAAGAAGATTTTCTTATTGCGCACATTCATTTTCTTATCCTTTCGTCCAGCGTTGTGTTCGTTCGTTATACGGAGTAATGGACGCAATGACAACCTGTATAGCCGCAGAGAATGACACCCTGCAAGTGGTGAAATACAACTTCCATCAACAGCCCTTCTGATGCATGACCAGGGGCAGATTGTCATACTGGGAGATCAGCCTCCTTGGCACGTCTCTCCTTCATGGACCAGTTGAGAAGTTCAGGGATGTCCCTTGTGACCTAATCGGTGTCACATATCATCATAAAATGCATTGTTCAGAATAGAGATTGGGGGCCGTGGATGTAGGTGGCGGTGGTAGTAGGTTGGGGGGATGCTCTGAGTCAGGCTAGGGCAGCACCCAACCAAAAAACGCCACTGACCAAAAGAGGTAAGGAAACGT
The DNA here is from genome assembly GCA_009364415.1 of Spea multiplicata. Classification (NCBI taxonomy): domain Eukaryota; kingdom Metazoa; phylum Chordata; class Amphibia; order Anura; family Pelobatidae; genus Spea; species Spea multiplicata. The sequence continues at coordinate 10,037 of VKOC01002515.1, read as the reverse complement.
TGGGTGTTGTCGTTCCATAAAAAACAGCAGGTTGAACGTGGCAAAGCCCTGCCACAGGGTAATTGGATTTTCAACTTTTATTCACAAAGCAGAAAATGAGAAATTAAATACAGCTTTAAGTCTGGAATTATAGCAGCATCGATATGGAAAACCATGACATACAAAGACAAGTCCTTGCTAATTGGGCTTAGTAACATTTTTCTATTACACTATTCGGTGGCAGACTTACTTCTTCCACAATACGGCTTCTTTTCTTGTCTATTATTTCAAGTAAATTTTTTTAATTTAAAAAACTCCAAAAAACAAAAAAAAACCCCACTTTTCTCTCTCTGTGCATCTGCCTAGGCTGAATTTTTCTGAAAACTAATTTATGACATTGTCACTTTGATTAGTCACTTCTCATAAAACTGCCACACATCTAGAATGACTGTTTCTATGGTTCTATACACAAAAATTTTTTTTTCCAAAATTGAGAATGAAATAGTGACTAAATCCAGTTTACTGGGTTACGCAGCGATTGCGCCTTTTTTTTTAAGCTTTCCGCACGGCTGCCCCATCACTTGGGTTGTGTAACTAAACTATCTGATGTTCCCTAAACTAAAGTTACATAGTTACATAGTTATATAGGCTGAAAAAAGACGCGTCCATCAAGTTCAGCCTTTCCTATATCTGTTCATTTTTTGCCGTTGATCCAAAAGAAGCCAAAAAACCCCGGTTTCGCTCTTTCCAATTTTGCACTAACCAGGGAAAAAAATTCCTTCTTGACCCCAAAATGGCAGTCAGATTTCTCCTTGGATCAATAAGCTGTTTCCCCATAATTAAAGATGATATCCCTAAAGTAATGCCGTGTTCTCAGAGTAGCTGGTTCAACGAGCAGAGGAACTATTGTTTAGTGTTTGGTCTAAGCCAATGTGGACCCAACGTCCAGATTGACGCAGCTCATCAGGAAGGTCGTAAGGGCCCGTCCTTCTTCTCCAGAATGAGGGAGCTTAGCTTCCGCAAAGCCTTCGTTAGTCGGTCCAAGTTCTCTTGAGCTTAGCTTGTTCTTCACAAAGGCTTTTTCAGCCAACTCTTCCACCGTCTTCTTTTATTAGTGTCTTTTAGAACCTTAAAGTGTGAAAACTTGAAAGCTACCTCGTCTCTGTCCCACATCTTTAAATTCGACCTTCTCTTCCTGGAAAGACTTTTAAGAAGGTACTGTAACCTTTGCGAAACTGCTGGTGCTGGTCATGCGATGTTCATGATTAGTGCTCCCCATTAAGCAACTCATACCGACCGTGGAACCCAAAGGGTGAAGTTATATGAGTTGAACCAGGGACATGGATCTCATTAGTTAGAAAGGCTTTGCCCTGCATGCCAACGAACCCTGGACTTTTGAGATAAATAAGAAATTGTACTACAAAAAAGGAACACAAGTTTCTTACTAAAAAAAAAGTTAATAGGTAGTCTTAACATGAAGCAATACAAGAACCTCAGAACATTCTGTTTTAATAGATGTGTAACACTTTTAACCATTGCTTGGTTTCTGGGCAATATGGTTACCTCTACACAAACCCCCAAAAAACCTTAAAATTTGAAGTTTTTTTTTTTTGTAAAGTTTTTTTAACAAGCCAATGAAAAATGTATACTTTTATATAGTTTTTTTATTAGTAAGAACTGCGATAAAGTTGGAACACATGCCGCGTGTGTTTGTTGAACTTGAAGCATAGGCTTCTAAGAGGTCTTCGGGGTAACCTTGTTGCTGTCCTTTTTCATCAATCTGACAATGGAAATTCATAGCAGTTCCGCCGCTGTTATGCCCATCATTAGAGCTCCCGGTATGGGGTCTTGCTTTTTATCTGATAACCTGCAGCATATGAAGTAGAGGTCCCGTAGACTTGGCATTGTTTATTCTTCTGGAAATAATTAATTTCACACCGGGGAGCGCCTTTTCGCTAAATTTGTGCACTTTTAAGATGCCATGGATCCTTGTCCTTGTAGATAGTGATTGGTGACACATTTTTTCCTTAAAATAATGTTTTCATACAGAAAGAACACAAGTTCTTAGGTTGTTCTTAGAAGTCCTAGGTTGTTAATATCGACTCCGGTAACAATGGATTTACAACGAGAGATTGCTCTCTACCGTTCATAATAATACAGAAGTTGTAGAATACAAAAAAAACTGACTTGGAGACCCAGGGAAGTAGGGCTGCACCCGGAGACTCTGGGTCAAACCTGGAGACTTCTCTGGGATGGTAGCTAGCAATGTATGGGGAAAGTGCCCCCCACAATTACATCATACAGCTGGCATACCCAAGCCTCTGGGGGCAAATCCAGGAGTCCTCAGGAATGGGCATAACTTCTGAACCAGCCACAGCCTTTGGTGTAATGGATCGCATTGCTAGGAGGCATTTAAGTCAGATTCCTGCCCCAATCTGCGACTATACCACCGGCACCACCTACACACCCCAAAAATGGGGTCTCAATTTGGGCACCTGAAATGTTGGTGGGGGGGGGTATACTGTATATACTTCATGTTCTGATGACAGGTTTATCCCCCTCCCCAAGTTATTTCTGTCCTATAGTTAAATTGCAAGAGGGAAGATTGGGAAATTAAATGTTTTTTTTTTCTTCGTATAAATAATTCCAATTTAAAAAAAAAATATTCAATTTTATTTTGTAGATTAGATTATAAAAATAATTATTAGAAGGATTTTTTGCCAAATTGATTTTAAATGCCATAAAATATTAGAAGTCAAAATTATTAACAATTTTGTTTTTAGAATGCCGAAATAAACCAGTTTTTTTTTTCTTGGTGTCTAGTATTTTTATCGTTCCAGCATATTCAGTAATATTAAAGAGTGAATGAGTGTGCGATACATTATTATTGGGGTTTCGGTAAACTGATTTGAAGCCCTTTCTCCCATGATAGATTCCGTGATAAATAACATGGCTGTTTTTGGATTCTGTTTGCATAAATCACGTCATTTTATACTATTATTTGTGAGTTATTGTAGCTCATGGCTCGCTGTGGACAAACCAGGTTTAGGATTCTATTTTTTTAATTCAATTCTCTGACAAAAATATCCCGCAGTTTGTATCACAAAGGGAAAAAAAATGTTCTCTGCGGGGAATTCATGCTACATATCCTTTCATGATAATCAGGGTTAAGCTATAAGCGTTTTTCTGTTTATCGTTTTTATCTATTTATGGCTTTATCATACCTACCAACTTCCTGGAGTCCCACGCCGAGACGCTGAATGTAACTGGCAGCTCCTTATGTCAGAGGTGTGATAATGGCATATTCAATTTCCATGGTACCCCTCAATGAAAATGCATGAAGAGATACCTCCAAATGAATTGGCCCCTCTCCCCATCCACCAGCGCTTTCCTGCTGTTGATTGGCTGCTTCAAGTAGCCAACCAGTGGCAGGAAATGTCAGACCACAGCGAACGCATTCTGCTGCTGCTTTGAAGCTGCAGCTTCTCCTAAAGATAAGTAATTTATAAAAAAAAAAAACCCTGAATGCAATGCAATAGTTAATTTTATTTAAAACGTAATTCACATTTTCTTTGATTTTTGTGTCTAAGTATCTGGGACAGCTTATCCTCGTGTCTTAAAAGAACAATCTAGTTATTAAATCATTATGATGTCGCAAATAACGGAGTTGCAGAGACAAATGGATTTTCATTTCATTCTTTTGTACGGGAGAACTGAATTATCCTTTAACTCCGGTATATTTTAACCTTGCCTGACTTATTGTTCATCTAATACACACGGAGAAGGGCTTGAGCTCCGCTCTCTGGCTATTCCTTTTGTATGATGATCTGAAAGAGTGAATTCAAAGCCTGAATTATGACTATAATGCCAAAATGACTGGTTCTGGAGTATTTTTTAATAAGATCCTGACTGCAGACATAATAATGTTAGGAGTATAGATCCCATTAGCGATGCTCACGATGCTTCTTCTCGGCTTCAGGAATCATATATTCCATGTTCTCGGGTGTTCTGCAAAAGGTTAGGGTGCTTCAGCATTATTTTTGCCCCCTATTAATCCCCACACCCTTTCTGCCCCAGTGACTTGCTGCCTTTGCCCCTCGTACAAGCTTATTTAACATTATCTTCTTTTAACATGTGCCAATACTTACCTTATGTCAAGGCGATTGGGAAGATTCTCAAGGTCGCACACCATAAAGCTTTTCCTATATGGATTTCAAAGTTGAAATCCCTGCTTGAACACAGGTGACTCAGCTAGGTATATCCATTCTTCCTGATAACCTTTGCATTGGACAGCTGCCGCCCTTAGGAAATTGAAGAACCAATGTTATATATACAGCTCGTTTAGAATGTCACAGGACATTGGGGTTTTTGTACATAGAAAAGAAAGTACAAGCCAATTAGTAATTAAGCATCTTTGAAAAATACACAATCTGGTGAAATCTGTATCACACAGTTATGATAATATAATTATTAAAACAAGCTCTGTGCAGGTGAGATTTTATGGTTAATTCCTACCCCACATTGAAATGCTTTTAAAAAAACATATTTAGATAAGGAAACTAGAAGAGAGAAACATTGTTAATCATTATCTATACAGCTGTGTGAAAAAGGTACACCCTCTTGAACAATCTTCTGTTCCTTAGAAGGTCTAAAAATTAGGAAAATACAACCACAGTGACATATTACACTGTGTCATGATTACTTAAACAAAAATAAAGCCAAAATGAAGAAGCCATGCGTGAAAAAGGTTTGTTACCATTTGTTTATGAGGTCTGGACTTTTACTGGGCTATTGCAACACCTTGATACTTTTCCTTTTCAGCCATTCTGTTGTAATATATTAAACCGTAGAGTGAGGGTTGACTTTCTTTTTTACACGACTATGTGCCCCTACCTAGAAGATTTGGTAATATTTAGATACTGGAAACATTTTAAATCTTTTTGCTTGTGTGCAGAACACTGGTTTCCTATACGATAAGCAGTTGGCTATGTGAGAGCGCATTTGGCTTGTTGTGTCACTAATTCATCCGTCTTACTCGGTCACTACTTTACCTTCTGATTGTGATTCATTGACATCTTGAGGGTCCCACTAGATGCTTGTCTCGCTGGGATGTCACAGCTGAAATCCCTGCTTGAATACTGGTTTAACTCTTTAGCTCACCTGAGAACTCCCAGTGTTTTACCCAAGGGATTGAGAGATCAGAGCTGAAATCTGATGTTGCTGATCTCCATGCTCACTATAAGTTTAGTCACCCCCAGCCCCATCGGTTCCAGTGATTGGACATGGGATGGCGATAAAACCAAAATTACGTAAAATAACAATTCTACGCCTTTTTTTTTTGTACACTATTCAGTTAACGTCCGTCACTCCAGTCTGTAAAATCAATGCCTCCTGAAAATTGTGTTCTGCTAGCAAATATGTATTTTCAATTGACTTTGCTGATATGTTCTATTAACAAAGGGTAAAAACACGGAAATTAAATTTTGTTTGAGTTTGTTGAACAGCTGAATTGCACCTTTACAAAAAGTCCACTAAAAGCTTTATAATGGGCAGAAAATTGTTCCTAGACCAAATGCACCCCCCCCATTTTTTCCCTAGTTTTTACACAATTGTTGTGTTCATCCGGTCTAATTTATAAACACATGTTATGGTTTGTCTTGCGGTTTTATCTAAACATTGTTGACTTTTAGGGCTGTAGAACCCCCCGATTCTCTCATACCCAGCACACATTCTGGGCGAATAGAAAACATCATAGGAGAAAAGAGGGGCATAGGAATTTGGGGTCCAGTAAGCAGATCTGCCCCTTCCGACCTGTCTTCTTAGGAAGAAGTTCCCCCTTGACTCTGGCACGCCAGGCCTATGACACCTGGTTCTAAGAATGGCCCTGAATGGAAACAATGGACAATGGTTAATCCGAGTGGGTTGAGGACAATACACGCTGTAATGGGACACCATGTTTTTTACATTTATGTTTTCTTGTAACTTTTATTTTTGGTACGTGTATATAGAAAACTAAATGTTGCTCTCATTTTTTGGCGTTAAATAAATGTATTTACATCCGTGTTTTATATGAGCGTGTCAAAATTCTCAATTCCCAAGCTTCGTTAGAACCGCACATAAAGCCGATAGATACTGGCAGATGCCCCGTGGCTTCATTTTCAAAAAACACCTCCTTGGCTTTGTTGCTTAATTAAAATGTGGGATGCCTCCGTCTCTAGAGCTCCTTTGAATTTGCGGTGTAATTTAGTGTGCGCTCCTCCCCAGGAAAGGATAATCTTCATTAAAATCCACTTATCTACATTAGTAATTAAGATGAAATGAATGATGCATTATGATTGCATAATAGTTCCAGAAGAACACAAATATGTCATGCATTTTTGAATAGGCAAGAATTTAAAAGAAGAATGAATAAGAAATGACTTGGTCAAGCAGGTGTTCACTAACCTTAAATGTCTTCACATAATCTATCCGAGTGAGTGTAGGATCAAAGACTCAAGTCAAGCTGGTTCTGAGTTAATACAGTGAGGGCATTAAACATGCATGGGATAGACATACGGCTCCTGAATCTAAGACGAGACCAACGACTGATTAAGGTTTGAGTCTTTACGGCAGGAGAAACGGGCAGGCGAGAATGGGGCCGAATGGGGCCGATCCGCAGCAAAATTCTATGCTTCTATAGTTCTTCAGAGAATTATTTTGACTTTTAGGGCTGTAGAACCCTGAGAAACCTTCATATCCAGCAAACATTCCGAGCTCCTAGAAAAGAGGGGCATCAAGGGAAGAAAGAGGGGCATCTCGAGAGGAAAGAGGTCTTTGAGGTCCAAGACTGGCCAAACTTAACAGGAACACTGTTTTGGAAACAAAGTAACTTTATTCTTGACACTAGTGTTAATGCTTTATAATATAGTCACTCAAACCCAGTCACACTATGATGGAGTGTTTAAAATGACCTGACGCTTGAAGTTGATACCTATGATTCAAACAGCATTCTACACGTCAAAAGATAAGTATAATCGACGAGCAGGGAGCGCCTTTCTTTTTTTGTGCGTTTGCATTTGTCTCGTTACTTATTCATGTAAAATGTGCTCTCCCGTGTACGAGACTCTTCGATAGGTTGTCACTTCATATATAAAGAGTAATCAAAATAAAGACTTTCAGGCAGAAGGAGCTTCTAATGCGGATGGTTTTGTGAAGGCTTTTGCCGTTTCTTGAGATAATACCTCGTTTCTACTCTTCAACAGGTTAACGTTCTTCGGGGGTTCTTGCCACCCAACAAAACCAACGGTGACCGCTCACAAAACTGTGCCGAAGATGACACGTTGGGCAGCGCCTTCCCTTGATCATGCCAGCCGCGAGTGATCCCGCGATGCTCATTCATTGAAGAATTTCCATCCGAATCGGAAAAAAACCAAGAGGAAGTTTGGACTTTGAGGTCAACGCAAGTTATGTGGTTGTGACATTTATTTTAGGTGAGGCGATATAAACCTGTCTTCCTCCTGCTTTTTATTTTCGGAGGATTATTTATGGTGTAGCTGTATGCTTCAGTGAAAGCGGCTCTTAATCTCTGTAGGAATACCATTTTCCTGAAGATTTTCATTTTCTAGCAACAATCCCATAATTGATGTTAAACGCCGGAGCGCTTTTAATATAACCTAACTCATTTATTAAAGCTACCTTTTTATTTTTAATATTTATAGCTATAATGTAAACTTTTATTTAATGTGGCTGTTCGGCTTATGGCAAAATGGGGAACAGCTACTATATAATCAACTTCCTGTCCTGATGTTCACTTCCTTTGCCTTCAACGCCCTTCAGGCTGCCCGAACCAATCAACAACAAGCAGCGACTTAACAATAGAGAGGAATAACTTATATATAGGGAGGGATAATCACGCACATGTGGAGAACAGGAGCTGCTCCCATTGGATATACATTAAGTGGATTTCTAACACTTATATATTGGATATTGCTTATTTTAATAAACTCATGTGCTTTATAACATTAATATTTTCTTATAGAATATATTGGCAGATAAGGACCCTTTTGACCCACCTCGTTTCTCCATTAGGAATCACCAAAGAGATCTAATTGCTCTATCTTGCCAACATTTATTTATTGTCACAATCTTGGGTGGTCAACAATCTTAGTTACATTAAATTGATTCGATCCGATTGAGTGTATATTGTTCTAGCATATCAAGGATTAACAAACATGAATGAACTGCAAGTATGGGATAATACAGATTAGTGGGAGATGAATCAGAAACAAATGATATTAAATTTAATTTGATTAACGAAAGAGCAGATGGAACAAGCAGAATGATTAAATGCATAATTTATTTACTACAATGAGTAATTAAATCCCTGCTCAGTTTATTGTAAACTCTGCAATTCTACCTTCTCTGCAGCTGATACCCGAAATTATTGGCAGAAAAGAACTCTTAAAGGAGAACGATCAGCCTTTTTTAACTGCCCCATGACATATTTTCATCAGGTTAGACATAAGACCAATTACATTAGCTCATTTTGCATGTTTTTCAATTGTCAGGTGTCGCAATCACCTAAAATCACCTAAAATGCATATTTCGTACGTTGAAATGTTGGGAGAGAGAAAAACCATTTACATCCCGGGCGAACGCTCCCAGTTTGACTCGGAGTCTCTGGGTCAAGAGCTGCTTCTCTGGGTCTCCGGGTCAATTTCCTTGTTCTCCGTACAAGTTGATGAAATTGGTAAATTGCGTTAAAATGGAAATTTGTACGAATCTCCAGTCTAGTAAATGCACTACAAAACCGGCAATATACAAACTAAAAAAATAAAAAAGCTAAATTATACTGATTTTTAACCCTCTTTTTGGGAGAGTTTCTCTTGTAGAATTCAAACGTTGATCAATTGTGTTATTGAGCCTGTAATGTCGATCTTGTTCCGGAGCTGAGTGTATATTGTGTGTTATTGTGTGTTTTAATAGTAATGATAATGTTTCATCTAGGAGAACGTAGAGAATGCCAGATCCCAGCATGCGTCCAAGAAATGAGTTGGCACCAGCGCCTCGTCCGTGGCAGAACGTGTGGGAATATCTGCTGATAATTAATGTTCTAATTTCTGTTGCGAGAGGTGATTTGGAAAGGAGAAAAGACCAAGATTTTTTCTGGAAATCAGGTAACGGCGCCATTTATTCCCTCGGCTTCGTGGCCGCTGTGAATGATTACCGTAGCTTCTCTTTTGGTTGTTGGAAGATGAAATGTCTGCCATGTAATTTCCTATTCAGGGCTGGATTTTCTGATACCCAGAATTTCACTTTCTTGGGGCGCTGTGGTAAAAATGGCCGTCACTGAACCCCGTAACCCATTTCTGGCAGGGGCATCAAGGGAGGAAGAAGAAGAGGGACAGATGGGCTGATGAGATGGGGCATTTGCTTCTTTTCTGCTGTCATAGTTGATATGTCCTGTAAAAAAATGGATGTTGGGGTCACTAGCAATGCATTGACATTGGGTTCTGCCCTAGGACTGAACCCGGCCACCCCCTCCAAGGCTGTCATCCTAGGAAACTCTTCCAGCATTATTCTGTTTCTACCGATGCCTTCTGTATCGCTTCTCCGGTGGGCACAAATACAGATAAAATAGTGATTTCCCTCAACGTTCCATCAAAGTCCTGATGTCTATCACATTTTTGACAATACATGAAAGTAATAATTATATCTGTTTAATGACTTTGCCAACGTAAATGGCTGAGCGATTCCGTCAGGATGGATTTCTAACAAAGTGCCGTAAGTGATACAATCTGTATAAATTTAATTGCGTTTAAGTCCGCGCTGATTCCTCTCCCTGTATGATGTGATATCCAATTAACAATCTCCAAAGGCCCCATTGTTGTCGCTCAGAAACTCTATTAACCGAACTAGAAGTAGTTCTTTTTTTTTTTTACAAGAATGCAATTTAAAAATTGATACAAATTTGAATTTTATCCTTAAAACAGGCTTCCTTCCTCCATATGTTATTTTTTTGTACATAACCCTAGTGTCCCTGGCACTCTTAACACCATAGGCTGACACACTCATGCTAA
>VKOC01002514.1:0-18046 GCA_009364415.1 Spea multiplicata | reverse complement strand
AAAAATAAAATATATATATAAAAAATATATTTTTGTGAGCAAGTCCTAAAATTAGCATATTAGCTTAAAACAATTCTCGCATGGAAAGAGTTAAAATACTGGCATATTAAATGCCCGTGGGGTGTCTACTTTTAAAAAAGGTATGATTTGATGGGGTAAATTGAATTGGCCGGGTTCAACAATGTCCCAAATAACATGGGGGTAAGGATGGCCACACATCTAATTTCCAATTAGAAAAATGCACACGTACCAAATGTGGCCTTTTAGTTCCCCCAAAAAATGACACACACCCATGCATGTGGGGTATCACTGCACTCAGGAGATGTTGCTGAACACATTATGGGGTGTCGTGTGACAGCGGCATATACCAGGAGCTGTAAATTCATACATAAAGTAGGTGTGTGTGGGAAAAATACACACACAAAAATATTACTGCAAACTTTGAAAAAATGCTGGTGGTAAAATGTGTGCATGCAAAGAGTTAAAATACCAGCATTTAAAATACCCTGTGGTGTCTAGTTTTGAAAAATATATAGTTTTGTTGGGCACACTGAAATGGCCCGGCTCAAAGATGTACCAAATAGGGCATGGGCAGTGGATCCCCAAATGCCAAAGTTCAACATTGAAAAATGCGCATGCCCCAAATGTGGCCCTTTTGCCCCCAAACAGCCAGGCAAAATCATTCATGTGAGGTATCGCTGTACTCAGGAGATGTTGCTGAACACATATTGGGGTGTTTTATGATAGTGACATATACCAGAACCTGTTTATTCATACCTGAAGTAAAATGTGTGTGACAAAACAAATGCAAAAAAATGACTACCACAAAGTTTGACAAAGACTGGTGGTAGATATGGTGCATGGAAAGAGTTAAAATACTAGCATTTGGAATACCCTGGGCTGTCTAGTTTTCAAAAATATATGACTTGATGGGGTAAATTGCATTGGCCGGGTTCAAAGATACCCGAAATGGCACATGGGGGGAAGAATTACCAGATTTGGAAAAAATAGCTTTGGAATAGCAAAACGCTACCTGTACTTATTGCCCCATAATGTGTAGAAAAAAGCAAAAAAACATAAAAACATTGGGTATTTCTAAACTCAGGACAAATAGTAGAATCTATTTAGCAGGTTTTTTCATTACCTTTTATAGATGAGTAAAAGATTTTTCAACTAAAAGTTAGAAACAGTCATTTTTTTCTAAATTTTTCACCATATTTTATACTTTTTTTAATAGTAAATAATATGATACAATCAAAACAATGTCATCTAAAGAAAGCCCTTCTTGTCCTGAAAAAAACAATATCTAATGTGTGTGGGTTCAGTAAACGGGAAAGAAGAAAATTACAGCTAAACACAAGCAGCGCAGAAATGTTAAAAAGGCCATTGTCACGAAGGGTAGAAAAAGTAAAATCAGCCTTTGTCACGAAGGGGTTAAACTAAACACATACACACGCACATTTGCCCTCACACGCATACTTCCTGGCTTACAGTTGTCCTTGCAGCCACACACTTACCTGTCCTTAGACACACTTGTCATACAAACACTTTTACAACAAAAACACACTTTCTCTCTCTGCACTTTCTAATTATCTCTCCCCTTTTTCTTTATTTCTCCCCACTGCTTTTCTCTCTTACTATCTCCTCCCTTTTCACTATCTCTCCCTTTCTCTTCACCTCTCTACTTTCTCCCTATTTCTCTCATCTTCCTCCCTTTACCTCTGTCATGTCTCATCATCTCTCATCCTCACTATCTCTAATCTTTCTAAACTAATGTTTCTCCCCTTCCTCTCCATCTCACCTTGTACTTTCTCCTTTCCATTCTTCTTTACATTATGATCTTGTGGTGAGAATGCTAGGTTTGTTCCTACAGATCTCCTTCACAGTGATCAATCATGGCGATTGCAGCATCAGTGCTGAGCTTTAGGATATGACGGCCACGCATTCCATGGGACCTTTCTATATGAACTGACCCTGATATTAACCCTTTAATGGTCTATGTAGCTACTCGCCAAATATGTTAACCAAATGGCTCTAATACCCGTCCTAATGGAAATCTTGACATAACTAAGTATCATGCATTCAAACAGTAATATCAGGTTTTGAACTATGAATTTAGTAAAAACTCAGTGAGCTTAATCTATAATGAACTTTAATTTACAAAACCCAGAAAAAATTAACTCTGACTTTTTAAAGTGTCAGTAGCTTATACATTTAATTTAATTTCTTGGCTCTCAACAACAGACCATTTGAAACTATCTAAGAACAGAAAAAAGCTAGACTATATTAATACAACTTTTAGTTATTTTTTTCTGACCCTGCATAAATTTGCAAGTAGAGGGGAAATTTCACAGCATGTCAAGGTGAACATAAAAAGATATGGAAAGAAACAGGGTTGCTTTAGAATTTCTTAGCAGCTGCACTAGCTGAGAATCTGCTTTAGCACAGCGGTGAGTTTTTCTTATTGAGCCGTAAGGATTGCTAGATGGATTCCGAGACATAAAATTAATTAAAGCACTGGTTTCCAACAAATTGAAAGTAAAGAATAGATAGATACGAACCATACCATTAATAGTGTATTTCTTTTTTTATCATTTATTAAATCATGTTATGTTGAGGTTGTTTTCATGTCTAAAACTTAAATTAAAACAAATCTGATTGAGACACACTTTTTTCTAATATTCAGTTTAACTGATCTTTAGGTATTGCCCAACATAAAATGTGAAAAACAAATGTTACGTTGGGTGATTATTGGCAGAAATAATATGAAAAAATCAGGCAGAGCAACACAAATTCAAACACATCCAGGTCTATATCATTCAGTGAACTAAAAGTCTATGTCATATTACAACTCCCAATTTCTCACCAGAAAACATGAAACCACTTTAGGTACAGACAGGCAAATGAAAACACACAAGACATTATATATATTAATATAATATATATAATTAAATTAAAAATATAATATATCTACTATAAATATATATTATAATACAGATAACTGTCTATATTGCAGTGTGCTGGCAGAACAAGAGAAATATGACTGGTTAAAAAGCATGATAAAGGCAGATGCACCACGGCAGGATACAGACTTCAGATAGGGACCTTGGAGCAGAGTTTGGATAGGGTAAAGGCTGGAACTCTGGCAAGGTAAAGGGCTGGAACTCCTCCGACAAGGTACAATGTTGACACGCACACACAACAGGAACCCGCCTGGAAGCCCACAGATGGGGCAATGGACTCACAGCAGGGAGCCCTCAGGCAGGACACACACAGTCAGGCAAGCCAGGTCAGAACCATAACATCACAGGAAAAAGAGCAAGGTCAAGACAAGCGGGGTCAGCACCAGAAGATCACAGGAGCAACAGCCAAATCGGAAGATGAGGTTAAGGTCAGGACAAGCCGGGCCAAAAGGGTGGAAACTAGTGGCTGCAGGTAAGCATGATTATGTATAAAATACACAGGATCCCAGGTGGCAGGGAGAAACCCTGACATACCCTCTTCAATCTTTGTATTGCAGCCGTGCATGCAGCTGTGGGAGAAGAAAAACTCGGTTTAAAGAGTGTAGGCATTCTTTGAGTAGGGCAGCAGACATTAGGGAAGGAGGAGTCTTTGCTAGGTATGTAATAGGAACTCCCCATCGGGCAACCTCTGGGCACCACAGGAAAAGATAGCACCCACTGGTACATCAGATGCATCAACTTTGAGCATAAAATATAAGAATCCAGCTGGATTAAGATGCTGGTGCTGTGGTGAAGTGCAGCTTTTAGGTATCAAAGGCAGATTGGGTCTTGAGTGTCCAGAGAAAAGGTGTGGCTTGTCAGATCATTTCTGGTCATGTGTGAAATTATTTTGAAGAAATCGTGGATAAATAGTCTTTAGGCATTGGCAAAGCCATTCCAAGACAGCAGACACCTTTTTTGGGTCTATTTGGATGCCACCCGGGGTGAGGACAAAATCTAGGAACTCTATGCAGGTGGTCTCGAAGTGACGCTTCTCCAATTTGACGTAAAAAGAGTGGGTATGGAGGCATTCTGACACTTTCTTGACATGCATGAGGTGTTGGGCCATCGTGTGGGGGGTCAAGATGTCATTCAGGTAAATTGCAATGAAGATATGTCAGAAGTTACAAAACACATGGTTGACAGAATGCTGAAAGGTTGCTGGGGCATTACAGAGACTGAATGGCATCACCAATTGTTTTTAGTTCAGGAACTCTGGTATAAGTGGCACTGAGCACCTGTTAATTTATTATTCAGTTCTTGGTAGTCCACACAAGGACGTAATACTAACAAAGTATAAAGAGTATAGGGATAACGACATCACATGTGTACAAAGGCACACTTACAAAAGACCAAACGTCTTACACTGAAGACATGTTACTGGTTTCTTTTTACAGATACTACAAAATACTACACACAGACATCATTTACAAAGAGGAACTACTGCTTTCACACACAATTCAATATGCTATTTCCGAACAGAAGGTAGAGGTTTAGACTAATAAAAAAACAATTTATCATTCTACATTTGTTTCCTGCTATCATCTGCCTTTTTATGTAGGCTTCAAAAGAGTACAATTGTAGTTAAATAATGGTCTCCTCTTGTCCTTCGTGTGAGCATGGTAAATCTTGTATTGAATCAACCAGCCAAATGTTCTTCAATGAGGTGAGTTCACTTTAACTCCTTCTAATGACTGTAATATCTTTTTAGTATTGGGATTTTATCATGTCTGATGCCTGATATTGTCTATATAGCCTGCATCCACATGTATTACTGCTTACTAATTGTTTAGAAAACAGTAAAACGTGGTAATACTAATCCCAAAAGCTAGTAACACAGGCATACAATAACAAACTGATGACGAGGACCCTGCTCTTGCGAGTTTACAATCTAGTCTAGGCTTACAATCCATATCCAGTATTTCTTTTCACCTGTCAGAATTTGTACCTGACAACCTTAGAGAGACATGATGGATCATCCCTATCTCATGTTACCTCTTGTCTGGCACTTTAATTGTTACACATTAACTCCACATACAAATATAAAATTCACTTTTTTGGGGAATGTTAATGGTTTGTCCAAGTACTATTTAGGAATGGTATCTTAATCTTATGCTAAAAGCATATGCTAAACGTTAAAAAGTTAATCTGCCTTGTGCAATCAAATTCTGATATCCAAGACACCTATTTGGTATGGTGCTTGTCTTGTGGGGCTGTGGTTAATCTATTTTATAGCAAGGCTAATCCATCAAAGGCAGTAGTGTGTAGTGTGCTCTGCCTTTTCTAATTATGACACTAATAAGTCACTAATAAAGTGTAAATGTCCTTTAAAGGACCTTCAATAAAACTATGCAAAAGCAAGAAACCCATTAGAATAGTGATACTGCTTCATCTCCCAGCAATTAATACAAATATAATGATTGTGAATTGCTGAGGACATGAGTATTAACTTGAAAAGGCATGGTCTGTGCCTAGACTTTAGTGAAAAGTTGGGAAATGTAATAACTTCTTTGAATGAACAAAGTTTATCAAGTACACTGAAGCACATCATAATCCAGTGCAGACTGCTTAGAAAGCTTCTCATAGTGGAAAAAAATTGGACTGTGATCTACAATTTTAACCTATGCTGAGCTCTGATGTCGAGGTACCATTGAAACCAATAGGTATGCAACCAGCAGTTGGACACTAGAAGATTACTGAGTAGACTTCTTGCCCTGGTCTATAAACCACCTGCCTCCCATCTTAGTCTCAACTGTTGTGGCCAAAAGTTTTGAGAATGACACAAATATTAATTGAAGTCTACTGCCTCAGTTTAGATGATGGCAATTTGCATATACTGCAGAATGTTATGAAGAGTGATCAGGTGAATTGCAATCAATTGTAAAGTCTCTCTTTGCCATGAAAATGAACTTAATCCCCAAAAAACATTTCCACTGCATTTCAGCCCTGCCCCAAAAGGACCAGCATGTCAGTGATTCTCTAGGTTAACACAGTGTTGACATGGACAAGGCTGCAGATCACTCTGTTATGCTGATTTACTGGATGCTTCGAGGAAAGTGGTGCTTGAGCTCATTGTTCTTGCTCTGTTAACCATGGTTACCTGCAAGGAAACAAGTGCTGTCAACATTGCTTTGCACAAAAAGAGTTTCACAGGCAAGTATATTGCTGCTAGTAAGATTGCACCTAAATCAACCATTTATCGGATCATCAAGAACTTCAAGGAGAGAGGTTCAATTGTTGTAAAAAATGTGTCAGGGCACCCAAGAAAGTCCAGCAAGCACAAGGACCATCTCCTAAGTTTGATTCAGCTACTGGATCGGGGTGCCACCAGTGCAGAGTTTGCTCAGGAATGGCAGCAGGCAGGTGTGAGTACATCTGCACTCACAGTAAGGCAAGGACTTTTGGAGGATGGTCTGGTGTGAAGAATGGCAGCAAAGAAGCCAGTTCTCTACAGGAAAAACATCAGGGAAAAATTGATATTCTACAAAAGGTGCAGCGATTGGACTGCTGAGAACTGGGGTAAAGTAATTGTCTCTGATGAAGCCCGTATCCGATTGTTTGGGGCATCGGGGCTTATCCGGAGAAGACGAGGTGAGCTCTACCATCAGTCCTGTGTCATGCCAACAGTAAAGCATCCTGAGACCATTCATGTGTGGGGTTTCTTCTCAGCCAAGGGAGAACACAGCCATGAATAAAGAATGGTACCAACACAAATGCAACTTCTCCCAACCATCCAAGAACAGTTTGGTGGCGAAAAATGCCTTTTCCAGCATGATGGAGCACCTTGCCAAAAGGCGAAAGCGATAACTAAGTGGCTCGGGAACTCCCCAGACCTAAATCCCATTGAGAACTTGTCTTAAATCCTGTAGACAAGAGGCAGCGTGGACAAACAAACAACCCACAAATGACAAACTGTCCAAGCATTGATTATTGCAAAAACGGGACAAGCTCGTCTCAGACAGATATTCTGTGATGTGGAATCCCAGAAGTTAATGGGAGAGGCATGCAGAGCAGGAGGGGGTCTTGAAAAAAGAAGGGTCAACACTGCAAATATTGACTCTTTGCGTAAACTTAATATACTTGTCAATAAAAGCCTTTGACACTTATGAAATGCTTGTAATTATACTTCAATATACCATAGTAACATCTGATGAAAATATCTAAGATCACTGAAGCAGCAAACTTTGTGAAGACCAATACTTGTGTCATTCTCAAAACTTGCTTCCACAAATTAATATTGATGCATAAAATATGTTGGGTCCATTTTATATGGCAGCTACAAAGGTATTGATGTATGATGTAGGTGTAGAAGGATGATTGATTTGTGTCATAGTAACATAGTTTTTTTGGATTTTTTCTCTTTAGAGAAAAATCCTTCTTGACTCTGAAAGGCAATCACATTTCTCCTCAGATTAAGAAGCTCTAAAATATTAATGTTTATTCTGTCATTTATAGCCCTTATGTTCTGTTTTTCTTTAAAATACCCAGACCTTTTGTGAAGGCATCCATTGTATTTGATAGCACCACCTCTCTTGGCAGTGAATTCCATACCTTTATTGCACTGTAAAGAATGCTTTCCTTTGTTGTGTATGAAATCTTTACTATTCCAGTCTCAGAGGATGACCTCTTGTTCTTTTGTACATTTCTGTTAATGAACAGGTCACTGGAGAGCTCTTTATATTGGCGGTACACATATTTAAACAATGTTAAAATATTTGTACTGCATATTTAAGGGGAGGTCTTACCATTGACCATTATAAAGAGCCACTTGCCTGCAAAAGCTGTGTCACCCTACCTAATTTTGTGTCATGGGCAAACACTGAGAGATGGCTCTCAATGCAAAATGGGAGATCATTAAAAAATAATTAAAATGAAAAGGACCCAGAACAGAACCCTAAGAAACTCACTGCCTAACTCCACAAATCCAATCTTTATCTGGTTAATTAAAATCTCCCATGATTATTACACCTTCACCCAGATTTACAGGCTTATCAATTTACAATAAAATATGATCATCTCCATCATTGCTAGTGTTTGGCGGCTTGTATCACATACTTACAATTAATGTGCAACCCTTTTAATGCCTGTGCTAATCTCTAAGCTCCTGTCGTCTCCCTGATGTAGCGTGTGGTACTGGTAATATTCCAGAGAATATTACTTTTGAGGGGCCTTACGTTTCTCACCTAGTGCGCTAAAATAATATTTAAGGACCCCCACCTGCCATTAACTTTGTCATTAGTACCAATGTGTACTAAGATCTCTGAATTTTCCCAAGCCTCTCACAATAATTTGTTGACCTGGTCCATAGCATGCCAAACCCGACTCCCCGGGAGACAACATACTGTTCGGCATTCGCCATTACTTTTTAACTGAATCCCCTGCCACCAGCACCTGTCTAGCCTTCCTAGCATCATGGTCCTCGTCATAGTTAACTGCATTTAAAGATATTCTTTGAATATTGGATTTTGGAGACATATGGAGGAAAAAAGTTGTTAACTTTTTTAAAAGGTGTTAAAAGGAAGTGTATTTTAGAGATAGTGGGTAGGTTTTGAAAACCTCTTGCAGGCTATGCAAAGCCATATGAGGAGAGACAGCTTTTACGATAGATTTTGGTCAAAAGTGAGTTGCAATAGTCCAGATGTGTGTAATAATCGACAGTGTCAAAAGTAGTATGTGAATCAAGAAGAATCAGTCAAAACTTAGCCAAAAGTAAGTTATTAATAAAAACCTGTGTCAGTAGAATGTAGAGGTCTACGACCAGATTAAAAGGAAAAAATGTACCTGTATTAAGGATTATATTTCATGTACAGCATAAGGAAGTATTTAACTGATTGAATAAAACCAGTAAAGCTTGAACATTCTCCCTCTTTTATAATGTTAGCCCAAGGCTTTACAGCTTTCTTTTTGTGCATATTTAAACAGCTGTGTAAAAATATGATTTTATTACATTTAGATGTTTTTTTCTGTATGCCATTACTAAAATGCCCCAAATCCATTGTGCTTGAAGAAAAATGTGAGTGTGACTGACAAAACAACCTTTAGTTAAACCGCAGGGAAATGAATATGGTGCAGAAAAGTAATTCATTTGTGTTTTATACACTATATGGAGAAAAGTTTTGGACACCCGACCATTACACCAATAGGGACTTTTATGACATTGCATTCTAAATACATAGACATTAATATGTAGTTGATCCCCTATTTGCAGCTATAACAGCTTCCATTCTTCTGAGAAGGCTTTCTACAAGAGTTTGGAGTGTTAGGAGTGTTTGGCCATTCATCCTGTAGAAGATTTGTTCCAGAAGAGTGTAAGCTGTTATAGCTGCAAAAGGGAGACTAAGTATATGTTATTGTGTATGTAAATAGAATACAATGTCATACAAATCCATGTTGGTATAATGGGCAGGTGTCCCAATACTTTTGCCCTCATAGTGCACTAATGTAGCACTAATACACTAATAGAGCTAATAGTAGCTCTAATGCACAAAATATCAAGTCATGCACAATGGGGCAAAGTTATAGAAATCTGGCTTAGGTTCCATTTTCCACCATAACAAAGACATCCTTGTGAATGTGTTCCAATTATGAATGCAATTATGTTTTAACATACTTTTTTGCAAAGTAGAATAGTCAGGTATGTAGGAATTCTTGAGGTTCTTGAGGAATGCTTTATTCTTAAGGAATGCAATCACATATCTTAGTTCCCTTTCCCACCATGATACTTCAAGTGAATTTCGTTACCAAAATGCATAAGGTTACTGTTTCTAAAAAGCATTATGAAGGACCCTAGTGAGCTTCCCCTTCAAGAAGAGCTTGCATGGCCCATTGCCCAAGACCTTTGTGAAAAATAACTTGACAGTGGTGGCCCTCATAATGTAAAATAAAGTTGGTGTACAGCAAATGAATTGTCAACTTTCGATAAGATTGTAAAATTGGCCCAAACACAGATTAAATTTACTGACAGCACCAGTAATTTCCAAAAAACAATTACCACGTTCTTCTGATTTTCCATGATACAAAAACACTTCATATGGCATTATAAAAGTTTTAATGTGTTCAAGTTGGTACCCTAACTTCCAAACTCCAAAAATGTCATTACTTTCCAGCAATATATAAAATGCATCTAAATTGAGGTTAATGGACTGGTATCTGCATACGTGTTGTGAAAATGGCATTTTTTCTTTTTGTTGAACAACCCATATCCTACCATTTCCTGTGCAGCATATACAGTAAGAATGAGTCTGTTCGCACACATCTTTAATAAGCTTTCAGTAAATTAACAGGAAACTATATTCTCAGCTGTGGCACAGCAGTGACATTGGCTCTGTCTCTGATAATCGTCTTGCCTAAGGCAAAATTGTCTTGTAAATTTGAGGAACTGGTTATGCTGTCAAAGGCTGTTTATGGCAGCAATGGTGACATGGAGAGTAGAGCTGAAATTATTAGCCACTCGTCAGGGACAAATTCTGTACCTTGTTATTCAGCAAAAAGCTTTTGTGCAACAACTGACAAATGTATCTGAATTATCCCGAGGGGCTCCAGAAAATGCATACGTTGAAAATGTAAACAACTGTGATCTTTCTTTATTAATAGAAGAGCCAATAGTAGTAACCTAGGGCTATGCTCCTCCAGTTGGAACATGTGTCATCCATGCTCTGGTTCTATTGTATCATGTTAAATATTGACTAATAACAGTAAAGGCCTCTTGATATACCTAAACTAGCCACAAATGTAGTACTATGAACACCGTACTATTAATATATATATATATATATAATATATATTATATATATATATATATTTATATTAATTTGTGGATTTTTCTATGCTGTATGCTTTCACTAAAAAAATATATTGATAACCAAGCCTCTCTTCCAGAAGTACAGTACAACCCATTCTTAGTTCAACCATTGTAGGAAACACTGACCATGTGCAGCTAACTCTACATGTGATTTCATAAAATTTGACAACCACCAAACTGAGTGAAGACCCCTTGCCAGGAGCCCTTTTAGCTCTCAACTAATTGCATAGAAATGATCATCACCAATACAAATATACTAATTTGCTTAGTGGTTGTGGATAAACTCATGGCTAAGGAGATTTTTATGAGAACCAGTAAGCTATTTGAGCTAAATTATTTCATTATCCTAACGTACATAAGGCATTTAAAAGAATAATGCATTTTATTTACACAAATTAATTTATAAACACATGTTCTACCTTTAAACACATTTTTGTAACTTTTAGGCTAACCAAAATGTCACAGTAACCCCCTGAGGCTGAGGACATATTGGTTTGCGTTTGGGAGGGGGTCATGACCGATTCATTGACTGATTCCTTACCTTTCTGCCTAATTCATTTCTTATGATTAAATCACCCTGTGCTCTGGGACTCTGGCCTGGCTATCTTGCGGACTATTCCCACGGCGGCTTCTGGCGCTGTTGCTCAGGGTCCCTACCACAGATCAAGTCGTTTTTTTGGTCAACACCGTTTATTGGCAAGGCATAATACAAGAAGGCAATATCGAGGTCAGAACAATCAAGTATGACGAGCGTTACAGAGCAAGTCAGGAGCGGCCGAAGAAATACAAACTGCTAGGAGGAAAGACATGTAGTAGAAACCCGGTTTGGCAAAAACAATCATAGAGAGGACCGAGTGGGTCCACCAGGAACATGTATGTAAATGCAGTAGTAAGCCGACAAAATCACGGTGTGTCATACAGTAGCAGTACCTGTAATGTAGCGACTGATGTGTCTGAAAGTGGAATCGCCAATAAACAATAAAAAAAAATACGAAATAAAACCATAAAAATGAACAGAAATGTGCTCCAAGGGTAATGCATTGAGCTACACATGATAATTGAGCCACCGGAGATGCACAGGGGTTGGAAGTTAGAGTAATCAGGATCCCCTAGTCGACCAAAGTCTCCCCACCAACCGAACAGGAGCAGAACGTGACCATCACGAGAGATACAAATCAAGCAGTCGGGGAGAGGAGACAAAAGTGGCCCACGGTAGCCACTTGAGACCGTTGGTGTATTCACGACCATGGGCAGAAGCCACCAGATCCTCCATATGGGAGATAATATTGACACGAGCAACCCACGCTGAAACCGGGGGAGGACCCGGTACTTTCCAGAAACGGGGTATAATGGCTTTGGCTGCATGGATCAGGTGGATGGCCAATGACTTTTTATAAGAGGTGAACGATACCTGAGTGTGGTGTAGTAATAAACCCTGAGGCGAGGATTCAAAATCTGGGTCAATAATGTCACGAATAACTTTAACCACAGCAAGCCAGAACGGGCGAATGTGAGCGCAGTCCCACCAGATATGCCTATAGGTGCCATCCTCAGTCCCACACCTCCAGCAAAGGGGCGAGACCCGAGGAAGGAAACGATGTAATTCGGCCGGGACTCTATACCAACGGGTCAATAATTTATAGTTACATTCCTGCACCCAACTAGAGATCGCCCCCCTGTGGGTGAGCAGGAGCATCTTGTCCCAGTCAGCATCGGTCAGAGGAGTCTGCAGGTCCCTTTCCCATAGGCTAAAGTAAAAGGGCTTAGTAGCCCCGTACACCTCCTGAAGCATAGCATAGAGTGTGGATAATAAGTGAGCAGGCTCAGTACCTGCTAAGCATAACTGTTCGAACCCCAGCAGCGGCCTGGTGAGTTGAGTGTTAGGTAACAAGGAAGAGACATAATGTTTGATCCCGTGATATGTAAAAGTCATGTGGAAGGACGGCGTAACCGGGTGTAGAAGGTCTCGAAGAGACCGGAATGTGCCCGCCTGTAGGACGTGACACAGCCGCAGGGGACCGGAGCGCACAGAGGTAAATGATCTCACCATGTCAGCAGTGATATGTATGGGCAAGTCTGGATTGTGTGTCAATGGGAGAAGTGGACCCGGCACCGTGGTAAGCAGACCCCCCTTTGACACCCTCCTGAAAGCCTTCAGTGTGGCCGGGATAGTGGGGTGGGAAGAGTGTGAGAGGCACCTGGGGCCATCAGGGAGCCAGGGGGCCGCTGAGATATCACAGGTAAAGAAGGAATTTTCCAGCTGGACCCAAAGCTTGGGGACCCCCAAAGACCACTCCACCACTCTCCTTAAGTGGGACGCTAGCCAATACCATTCCAGATTGGGAAGGGCCATACCTCCCCTCAATTTGGAGCGAGACAGGTGCGTAAAGGACAGTCTAGGCGTCCCCTCTCCCCATACATACCGCGTAAAGACCCTCTGGCAGGCTCGAAAGAAACTCCTAGGTAAAAACACAGGCAAGCACTGAAAAAGATATAAAAATCTCGGCAGAATATTCATTTTAAGGACAGCTATGCGCCCAAACCAGGAGATGTGGGGTACCGACCATCTGCGCAGATCTTGGATCACCGTAGTTAACAGGGCAGTGAAATTAAGTTTAACAATTTGGGAGAGGTCAGCCGGAAGCCAGAGACCTAAATACTTAAAGGCCGTGTCTTGCCATTTGAAAGGGAAGGAGCGAGCCATAGCCGACCGCAGGGCAGGAGGGATATTTATGCCCAAAATTTCGGATTTTTGCAGATTAATTTGGTAATTGGACAGGGCGGTAAACCGGGTCAGTTCCGAAACAACCTGTGCCAGAGAGAGATGAGGGTTGGTTAACATGCACAACATGTCATCTGCATAAATAGCAATTTTATGAGATGTGTTTGCAATGGTTAAGCCTGTGATCAAATCATTATCGCGTATCGCCTGAGCCAGGGGTTCCATAGCTAGAATAAACAGTAGTGGGGAGAGGGGGCAACCCTGTCGCGTGCCGTTCCGGAGAAGCACAGCATCCGAGAGGATGCCATTGACTTTTATGTGTGCAGACGGATCGGTGTATAGAGCAGTGAGTTGGTTGAGGAAAGGACCATGAATACCCAATTTAGTCAGGACCCGGAATAGAAAGGGCCAGGACACCCTATCAAACGCCTTTTCGGCGTCCATAGAAACCAAGGCGTATGGAATGTTGTGTGTGTGAGCGTATGCGATGAGATTAAGTGCGCGAATGGAGTTGTCCCTGGCCTCTCTCCCAGGCACGAAACCGACCTGATCCTTGTGGATAAGGGAGGGGATATAACGTTGTAGGCGTAGGGCCATTACCTTAGCCAATAGTTTGATATCGGCATTTATCAAGGATATAGGCCGATAACTAGCACATAACTCAGGATCCTTACCCGGTTTAGGTATGACCGAAATGTGCGCGACGTTAGACTGGTGATCAAGGGGTGCCCCAGAGGCCAAGGTGTTGAACAAAGTAACCAAATGAGGACCCAAAGCAGGAAAAAATTCACGATAATACCCAGCGGTGAAACCATCCGGGCCGGGACATTTGCCGCGGGGGGTTAATTTAAGGGCAGTCAGGACCTCTTCCCCAGTCACGGGGGAGTTTAAGAAAGCGAGCGCGTCCCCGTCTAGCCTCCGAGGCAGGAATTTCTGCAAATAATCATCGATACTTTGTAAGTGGGCAGGGGAACCAGCTGACGGGGGGCTAATATTGTATAGTGAGTTGTAATAAGAATGGAAGCACTTAGCAATTCCGTGAGATTCATAACAAACAGAGCCATCGGAAGACCTAATTTTAGGAATATAAGAAGAGGCCCGTTGTACACGTAAAGCCCTAGCCAGCAGTTTGCCCGGTTTGTTTCCCAATTCATAGAACAACTTTTTGGTCAGGAGAAAATGTCGCTTCGTGGTGTCATCTAGGAGAGAGGCCAGTTGATCCCGCAACGTGTGTAATTGAGTCAAAACCTCCGGGGCAAGCGTAAGTTTGTGGGATTGTTCAAGGTGGTAAAGCTTACGCGTGAGATCCAGAATAGCAGCCAATTTTAATCGTTTAATCGTAGAGCCCAATTTAATCAAGTGACCACGGATAACCGGCTTGTGGGCTTCCCAAATTAAGGGGAAAGGCAACTCATCCGTAATGTTATCTTGAAAATAATTGTGAAGGTGTGTCGTGAGCTCTGAAACGTGGTGGGGGTTATCAATCAAATTGTCGTTGAGCCTCCAACACCTATGTCGGGGCACGGGAGTACTGAGGCGTAACGTGAAATGAGTGGGAGCATGGTCGCTAAGCGTTTGTAAGCCAATTTCAGAGGAATGTAAATGTAAGAGGTGAAAGTGCGAGAGGAAGAGACTATCAATCCGTGTGTACCTGTCGTGGACGTGTGAATAGTAGGTGTAGTCATTAGTTGTCGGGTGCTGCGATCTCCAGGTATCAATCAGTTGGTGTAGGTGCAGCGCCCGTTTAACCTTTTTAATGCTGGAGTAAGGGATGGATGAGGTGTGAGTGGAGGAGTCCCTGTGCGGGTCTAAAATCATGTTAAGGTCACCCCCAAAAACATTGACGCCTTCCTGAAAGGAGCCAAATCTATTCAGCATATTGCATAAGAAGGAGGTCTGGTTACGATTAGGGGCGTAGACATTGCCCAATGTAACTTTATGAGTACCCAAATAACATTTCAAAAATATGGCCCTTCCCTCGGGGTCCCTCCAGACATCCAGAAGCTTAAATGGAAGGGATTTGTGAATGAGAATAGCAACCCCTTTCGTCTTTGAGTCAGGAGCACTTGCCAAAAAGGCATGGTGGAAGTATTTATCCGTTAGTCGGAACTCATTGGTGGACCTAAAATGTGTTTCCTGTAGGAAAGCAACGTGGGATTTCAGGGATTTCAAAGTGTAGAGGACTTTTGAACGCTGTTGGGGCTTATTTAAACCTCTAACATTAAGTGAGGTAAATTTAATTAGATCAAGGGCCATAAGAAGGATATCTGCAGGAACCCCGCGGAGACAATGCCACCCTTGGAGCTATAAAAAGAAAACCATAATGAAATGAAACAAGATAAATGCGAAACAGAACATAAATCAACAACAAAAATAGCACGTAACAATGCGAGATGCCATAGCATCGAGTATTGAGCCAGATGACCTTAGAGAAGGTCAAAACCCGGTACCTGAACCCAAAAGAAGGGTCAAGTAAGTAGGCTCGGGGGGGAAAGTGAAGTGTCGGTGATGTATAGAAAAGGAGAGGGCAAAGAATAGCGCATCCCGCTCCGTCGGGCCTTAGAGGGAGCGGTCATACACTCATGGGGACAAAGGGGTGTGCGCCCCACAGGGGAAAGCCATGAGGTGTGTGTGTGCCGGCATAGAGTGCCTATGTCAGGCAGAACTGGCGAGAGCCAGATAGGTAGGTATGTGTAAATGTAGTGCGAAAGAAAAAATAAAATAAAAAACCAGGAGCAAAGGAAGGTAAGTGGTCACAATAAAAATAAAAATAAATACCCTGTTCACCAAGGGCGAGACGATGCTGCATAGCGTCCATAACCTGGAACGTGAGTTCGAGCAAAACCGGCGGACCGGCGCAATGTCCGCAGGGCAGAGAAGGAACGAACCCATCGCACGTGTAGCCTCGCTCAAGGAGCGTCCTGTAGCTTGTGGCGCTTCCTTCGTTGTGGTCTCGGAGACCAGTCTTGAGACGGATCCAATAGGGATGCTGGTGCAGAGAAGGTCGGTTCCCAGTCGGTGACTTCACAATCTGGAAGGCCGAGGGCCTCGGTGAATGAAGGGACGTCGGTGACATGACGAACAATATGCGTTGCATTACCCCGGCGAACCAACAAGGCAAACGGGAAGCCCCATTGATAGGGGATGTTCGCCGCCCGTAAAGCTTGCGTGACAGGTCGAAGCATCCTTCGAGCTTGCAGTGTTAGGGGTGACAGATCCTGGTAGAGGGCAATGGAGTGAGACTCCCAGGAACAGGCCGCATTGTTTCTGTATGCACGCATAATGTCCTCTTTCAGGGGATAGCTTTGCAAACAGCAGATGATGTCTCGGGGTGGTGCCGTGCCCGTGGGTCTCTGCCGGAGGGCCCTGTGTGCTCGATCGAAGTGAATGACGGTGTCGGCCGGCCGGTGAAGGATCTTATTGAATATGAGTTGCAGGGTCGGGGCAATATCGTCATAAACAACCGATTCCGGCAAACCACGTACCCTTATGTTGTTTCGGCGGCCCCTGTTGTCCAGGTCGTCCAGTCGTCTCGTGAGCTGCACCAGAGTATCGGCCTGGTCTCGCAGCCTGGAGGTCCGTGCGGCAAATCTTCGGCTGAGTGTCTTCCAGGGAGGCCACGCGGTCCCCGATATGGCGGATATCCGCCTGTATTGCCGAGAGACTCGCGTGCAGGCCCTGCGTAGCGTGATCGACGATCGCCGTGATGTCGGCTTTCGAAGGCAGGGAGGCGAGCTTGTCCTGCCACATTCGGTCCGCCGAGGGAGCACGAGGCGGCCGTCGAGCGTGTTGGTCCTCCACATCTGCTTCGCTTGCAGGACTCGGAGGAGAAGATGGCGGCCTGTGTGAGGAGCCGCGCGAATCTTGGTCCGACGACGCATTGAAATAGGAGCGCACGGAGGTAAGTGCTGACTTTTCTTTTGTCCCCGAAGGCTTCGGGGAGTTAAGTCTCGAATGTTTGCCCATTTTGCGGGACCGTGCTGGAAACCGGAGCGAAATTACAGGCACGAGGAGCGGGAGCTACAGGCTTATGCGGCCATCTCAATCGCAGGTCGGCCACGCCCCCAGGGTCTTATATTTTGGACATCTTCTGCTACAAAAGCCACCAACCATTTAGAAGACCACATTTCAGCATAGATGTAGCATAGATGCTGGGGAAAGACAGAGTGGGTGTTTTCATTTAATAGACATGGTTGGAACAGAGATTCAGCATGTAACCAAACTTGTTGTTTAAGGCTTTGAGTCTTTTTTATTGAACTAAAAAAAGGGATGAAACGAGGCATCACAGGATATGTTTCTTCACTGCAGCTACTGCAGCGGCTGTCCCGTGGGGCTCCGGTTGTTGGTGGTGGTCGGGGTGGTTCTCCTGTGCGTGGCCGTTTCCCTGTTCGGTCTTTTGGGGGTTTTAGGTCTAGGCGGGGGTCCCGTGAGTCCTTCCGGTCCTGCCGGTCTGGGTCTGTTTCCGTCGTGGTTGCCGGTGCTCCTACTGGTTCGGCGCGGGGGTATAGTCGGTCTCGTTCT